>VDFB02058242.1:9359525-9426230 GCA_007258455.2 Sequoia sempervirens
AAACATTTGCTTGATGTTGCTGATTTAATGATCTTGTTACAATTTTCATGCAAATTGAAAAGACATATTATTGCTGCCAAATTAAAAACAAACCCTATTATTGCTGCCAAAACTAGTGAAATCATAATACGAAGGCAGAAAAAAATTGAGAGAAGAGTTTCCAATGCATATCAAAAGACCATTGTGCAACAATAAAATGTTCTTTTTATTTCACTTTAGCTCAAGCAGCTTGTAAAGTGAAAAATTCAGGAAGCAAGGGCCAACACTCAATTGGAATCAACAGAAACCTAGCAAAGTTGTCCAAAAGCTGGAAGTAGTGTGACTTGTGAGAAGAAGATATAGTTTCCTATTGACTACTGTAAATAGTCACTTGCTACTACAAAGGTTCACAGAGAAGCACTAGAACGTGAAGAGAAAAGAGAAACAAAGCTGTCAAAAGTTGGAAGTAGCATGCCAACTTGTCTTGATAGATGACGAATGAATTTGCAAATCCAATACTTGCCATTGCATTAAATAAAAGAGTTCCTAGAATTATACTTGTTGTCCTAATGTATCAGTCCACTCCCAAGCACCTCTTGTAGATGAGTACAACGGGTCTAGACTAGCACAACACATGAAAAATAATATATTCAACCCCAAAACTCATGAATCAATTTTCTGAGCAAGACATGAAGGTACAGTTGGCTATGGTTGTATGAATACTCTAGGAAAATGTTAAAGCCTTAATCACCAGTTTTTAATGAATAAGAGTGAGCGTAGGAAAGGAAATTCTTATGAAACAATACCCATATCAATTATACACTCCCTCCAGTTCATACGACTCAAAAAGGAAGTACGAAAATCTATTTCTTGGAACAGATATTTATACAGCCACTCCAGAAATTAGCATCAACAACAAACTATTATTTCTAATAACCAAAACTCAACACCCAGCCAAGGAAATAGTGACTAAGCAATACCCATAACCAATATCCATCTCTTTCATGACCAATGAGCATTTGAAACATGTACGGTCAACATTATTTCAATGGTATAGTTGTATGGAATGTACGACAAACCAACAATTCCAACTAAACAGTTAACTTGGTTTTTAATACTTAGGAATGATTGTTCAGCTAATACATTAAGTTTGAATCACTACCCATAATCATTCTTTTCCCCAAAATACAAATCCAAGTTCAAACATGGGGTACAAATATCGTCTAGGTAAGAGAAAATAATTGAAATAATACCCAAAATCATATCGAAGTGGAATGCAGGTGCTTGTAAAGGATCGAATCACTGTGCTATTATTTTGCAATATCTCCACATCAAGAGTGCATATCAAAATACCAAAATATCAAATGAATTTAAATATCATGCACATCCACATCATGAAAAGTGACTGTTATAGGAATAGAAAGCATGCACCTACTAAGTATGTGGAAAGAACAATAATACCATGTAGAGAAACTATTGTAGGAATAAAAGAATGTGTCTATTGCAATAACATTAAAGAACAAATGCACTGTCGGGTTCACCAAATATAACTAGGGTAAAATTCCAAGTTAACTAGAAATAGCATAACAAACTAAACCCTAATCAATAATAGAGAACAAAGGAAACCAAAAGTATAAAAACATAAAACAATATCCCCTGGTCTTCAAGCCTTCTTTGATTGACCTCTATTTCTCTTCTCCATTTTGTTGTAAATAGTATAATTTCCCTTAGATTTGAAGTGCAACAATAGCCTATGACTAAGACAAGCAAAATATTGAAGTATTATGAGTACTCAAGTATTTAGAACTTCTCAAGCATGTGCTAAGTGCCTAAGTTGCTGAAAATGACTTTGTGTCTAAAAATGACTTGAGAGAGACCTTTTAAAGAATGTCAAATTGAAAATGGATGGCTAGGATTAGAAGTTGAAAAAACCCTAAGATCAAAGGCTATAATTAAATGTGATGAGCAACATTAGGGTTAGGGAAACATCAGGTCAAAATTAGGGCAAGATTTGAAATGAAGGGCTAAGATTTAATTGGAGACAATTAAATCAAATGGTGGAGAATAAATGAGATAAGGAAAAGATTTGGCATAGAAAAAGAGGAAGCTAGAAAATCAAATAATAATAGAAATTACTTGATTTACAGAGGAAAGTTAAATTTTGGAATTAAATAATGATTTAATTCAAAAATGGGAATAAGACAAAAGGCAGTAAATAATTATTTAATTATTTACTTGTGGGATGAAAAGTGGGTTAAATAAATAATTTTATTTAATTGAAGGAGAAAAGGATAATGAACAAATTAAATAACGGAGGAAAAAGGAAGGGAAAATGGTTTGTAGTTTTTGGAACGTTCCTTCTAGCGCTAACGAGATTTTTTTGAAAAATTCTTCCCATTCTATAAATTTTCGAAGCTTCAATGGAGTCCAACGGATGGATTCTGGTTCTCAACGGGGGTCTAAAGGTGTTTGACGACCTTGTTTTCAGGTGGCTGCTTCTTTTCACCCCGACGCTTTGGGAAATCAATTATTCAGGTATTTAGCCTCCATTTGATATTTGTGTGTCAGATTTACAACCAAGTGGTCATGTTTCTTCTCATAGTAGGAGTTGGTTTGATGTAGTTTCTGATTCTTGCATTTTGGCTTCTTTCCCTAATAATATTCCCATTATAGTTGGAGCTTCCTTCAATCCAAATTTCTCTTTTCTGTGTCCTACCACTTTCCCTAACAACATTCCCATTTCTTTCCCTAAATCTTATGTTCCAAAGCAATCTAGGTGTTCAGGATACAATGGCATGGTTTGGGTTCCTAAATAGCGAAAGAAACTTAGTAGAGTTCCAAATGATCAAGTTAATGTTACTCTTATGGATGCAATGCTACAACTTTAGATCAAGGATCTCAAGGAAGTGGCACTCATTTGTAAGTTTTGGAAATTCTCTCTAGATCTTTCTTTTTTGCAACGGTGGAGTTTTCAAACTTGGGAGGGATCTAATCAAGTTTTCTTTTTAGATAAGGGGGAAGGGTTTTTTGTGGTTCTATTTTCTAATAAAGACTCAAGGAATGTTGTTTATAGAAAAATGTCCTAGATTTGTGAGGGTCATGGGCTACTTTCTATCCTATGGACTCCAATTTTTTTTCCTTCTTCATCTATGGTCAAGTTCATTCCTTTTTGGGTTCAGTTACAAGGGTTGTTGTTGGAGTACAAAGAGTCTCATATTATTGAAACTCTAGGTAATCAGTTAGGCATCTTTTTGCATCAATATTTGCAGTTGTTTTCCAACCCTTCGTTTCCAGTTAGGTTTTTCCTTCTTATTGATGTCACAATAAATCTTCCAACAATTGTCAACATCAAATCAATCTATGGTTTGTGGAAACAAAGGGTGGTTATTGAGGACCCTCAGAAAAAAAAATTCATTGTCATTTACTGGTTCATCTTTCAAGAAAGTGTGGGGTGGATTCGGAATTGAATATGGCAAAGGTAGGTGATTCTTCCAAAGGTTCTTTTTATTCCCTGAATGATAAATCAATTGTTTCCCTTTCCACTCCTGCTAATGATTTTGTGCGAAATGTTGACCTAACCTTTTTGTCTGAGGTTTTTGATATATGTTATAAGTGGAATCAAAATTTCAATGTTCTAAGCACACATATTAAGTATAAAGGATCTTCTAGCAATGTGTTGCATCAGTTGGGGGTTTCAAAAGTTTCAGTTTTGGAATCATTTGGGGGTCTTCATTGTGGTTCTTTGTCATTGGGGGAAGTTGGATTTGTACAATCTTCTTTTTTTGATGAAGTAGAATGTGTTCATGGCAGATCTTTTTTAAATTTGGATAGTAAGGTCAGGCCTTCAACACTTGTTGGTTTTAGCAATTTAGGGAATTTTATTAGGTTTTCTTGTACACACAGTAAGCCTATTTTTTTTCCTTTGTGTTTGGTTGGGAGAAGCTTTTGTTGTCTCCCATTAGTATTTTTCTTCATTCTCTCAATCTTTTGGTCCCCGAGTTTAAGATTGTTAGTTTCCAACAATTGAATCAATGTGCTTCAATGTTAACCTTGGGGTTGTCAAATCAATGTGAATAAATGTTCAAGGTTTTTGAAAACCAAGATGAAGAGGGTAGTTACATATTGTAGTCTCAACAAGTTTTAGAAGGCTCTAATGCTCATCCCTCTAACCTGCCCTCTAATGTGGAGTTTGAGAAATTTGTTGATGAATCTTTATTTTCTGTAGGTGAACATTTGAAAGATGATATTGCTTCTAAGGTGTTTGGGGAAGGGGAAATCTTAGATGGTTTAGGTTCATTATCAATCTCTCAATCCTTGTTGTCTCCTTCTACAAGTAAAAAATATCCTACCAAGAGGGGGCATAAATATTTAGCTACCAAGCTACAAGAGGAAATTGTGGCAGGAATCCAGTCTACACTAGATGGAAAAATGGGTGGAGGTGAGAAACAAAAAAGGACAAGTAGAGCATGTTGCTCTCCTAGGATGCAATGAGGATAATATCTTGGAATGTCAGAGGCATAAATTCCCCTAACAAAAGGGCCCAAGTCAAGCAACAATTGGATGTTTGTGGGGCAAATGTAGTAGTTCTTGAAGAAACTAAAACTTCATATGAGACTTTTGAATATATTAGTAAGAAGTGGAATAAATGGAAATATTTTCATTCACCATCTCATGGAGCTTTAGGAGGTTTGATTACTCTTCATAATGCTAAATTAGTTAGCATTAACAAGGTTACTTGTGAGCATAACTGGCAGTTAATGGAGATTACTCACCTTGATTTATATTTTTGGTTGTTAAATGTATATGGTCCAAATAGTATAGTAGGCAAGAATTTGTTGTGGGATACTTTGAACTAGAGATTGGATCTATTGGGTCAAGACAAAGTTGTTATATCAGGTGATTTCAATGCAATAACAAGCTTATTAGAGAAAAAAGGTGGTATATGTCCCCCTAAAAAAGATATGGAAGACTTTGTTGATGTTTTACAAGATAATGCTCTTGTTGATATAATTCCACCAAATGGGCAGTTTACTTGAACCAAGGGAAAATTTTCTTCAAATTGCGGAAAGGTTAGACAAGTTCTTAACTTCTCCAAATTGGATATTAAGTGAATATGATTTAATATCAGAAATTTTTCCTTTTTCTGCCTCAGATCATTTTGCAATTTCATTAGATTTGATTCCAAAAAAATTAAAGTCAAAGTTTCAATCTTCTTTTAAGTTTGAGGCTATGTGGTTTAGGCATCCACAACTTATCTATTTGTTAAGGAAATAGTGGTTGAATGCACCTGTTTGTCATGGTTCTAGAATGTTTCAGTTAAGTAAGAATTTGGATCATGTTAAGCAACATTTGAAAGGTTGGAATCAACAAGTGTTTAAGAATATCTCTGTGCAAAAATATTTGGTTTACAAAAGGCTTGCAGACGTAAATGAAAGCATTATTGCTAATGGCCTTGATAGCGTTCTATTTGACGAGCAGAGTAAATTGCAAGAGAAATGGAAGGAATTGCTATTGAGAGAGGAAGTCTATTGGCGACATAAATCAAGAGAATTTTTGCTAAAATACAATGATAGGAATACAAAATTATTTCACATTTCAGCTCAAATCAAGAAAACAAAAAACACTATTTTCTCAATTCATGATAGTGTGTCAGGTGTTTTTCTTACAAAGGAAGAAGATATACATAATGAAGGCATAAATTTTTTCTCATCCTTGCTAGCTGCCAACAAGAATGATAACATTTAGTTGGTAAGGGAAAGAGAAGAACTTCTTCAAGATATTCCAAAGTTGGTTTCTCAGGAAGATAATGATAGGTTGTTGGCTCCTTTTTCATTAAATGAAGTTAAGGAAGTGGTATTTTCCATGCCTCTTGATAAAGCTCTAGGTTCTGATGGATTTACTGCCATCTTTTATCAAAAATGTTGGTATTTCATTGGGGTTTATATTCTAAATGCTTTGGAGGAGTCAAGAAAATAAGGTGGTATGTTGAAGAAGTTTAATGTAACTAATATTGTTATCATTCCAAAACTAGCTTCTCCAAATAGTTTCTAAGAATTTCGGTCTATTTCTCTCTGCAACACTATCTATAAATTTTTTACAAAGGCCATTTATCTACGGTTACATCCTCTTGGTTTTTCAATTATTTCAGAAGAGAAGGGTGATTTTTTTTGCTAGCAGAGAAACAACAGAAGGTACAATTGTTTCTCATGAAGTTCTGCACTCCATTGCTATAAATAAAATGTCTTCCATGATAGTAAAACTAGATATGCAGAAGGCATATGATAAGGTTGACTGTTCCTTCTTGAAGCAGGTGTTATTAAAATTTGGCTTCTCTCCTAAGTGGTGTAAGTGGATTATGTCATGTTTATCAGGTGCCAAGTTCTTAGTGTTGCTAAATCGTTCAACAATTGGCTTCTTTGGTTCAACTCAAGGGGTCCGACAAGGTGATCCACTTTAACCATTTTTGTTTATCATTTTAGCGGAAGCTTTGAGTAGGTCAATACATAAAGCTCATGAGCAGGGCATTATTCAGGGAACTTGTATTCCAAATACAAATGTATCAGTAACACACTCTCTTTTTGCTAATGATACATTGCTTTTTGGCAAAGTTGTAGTATCAGAAGCTTTGCACATAAAGTCAGTGTTCGATAAATATACTAGTACTTCATATCAAAGAGTAAATGAAGGTGAATCAAAAGTATATGTGTTCAATACAAAAAATTGTTATTGAGAAATGTATTGTGAAGCTATTAAGCTTTCAACAAGCACAACTTCCTTGCAAATATCTAGGTAAATTCCTTTTTTTGTAGGACAAAATAAGATTTCTTATTGGAAAAAGATTATTCAAAGCATACAAGCTAAAATTATATCTTGGAAAGGGAGATGGTTATCTTTATCAAGGAAAATTTTGTTGGTGAAAACTATGTTATCCACAATTCCAAATTATTATATGTCAGTTTTAAAAGCTCCTTAGTCTATTATTCTCCAAATTCAAAAGTTGATAAGAATTTTTCTGTGGTCTGGCAATTTGGATAGCAAAAAAAAACCTTTAATCTCTCTGGAAACCATGTGTTTGGAGAAATTAAAAGGGGGTATGGGCCTTCATAATTTGATTGAAAGGAACTTGGAATTAGGTGCTAAAATGGTTTGGCGCATGTACACAAAGCCTTTCTTAAAATGGTGTCGCCTCATGCAACATAAGTATTTGGATAATTTGTGTCCATCAAGAATTTTTACTATGTCAAACCCACCTTCAGGGTCAGTAATGTGGAATTTTCTAGTCTCATGTAGAAAATAATTTTACTCACCTAACTTGGGATGTAAATGATGGTAATGATGCTCTATTTTGGAGGGATTCATGTAATAGGTATCCGACCCTCATCGTTTTACATAATTTTGAGAATACTAAAAATTTATTATCCCAAAGTTGGTGCCCAAAGGTCAAAGATTATGTTCAACAAGTGGATATATTGATGGGAAAAGTTAAATGGAAGGACTTTTCAAATGAGTTAATAGATAATGTTCATAAAAGTCATCTTCTATCTATTCTTTAGGAAAGAACAATTTACTTTTCAACAACTTCTGATAGGTTAATACGGTCAAAAGAAAATTCAGGTTGTTATATAGTGAAAGAGGGTTACAAATCTGTTTCACCAGCTGGCCCACAAGTAGTAGCACAAAGAGCATATAAATTCTATTGGAATTCAAAGGTATTGCCTAAAGCAAGTTGTTTCTTATGGTTAGCAATCAAAAAAAAAATTCTTACAAGTGACAAGCTTGCAAAACTAGGAATAGCAAAGCCTTTTTAATGTCTGCTTTGTGAACAAGAGCTAGAAGATATCAATCATCTATTCCTTTTATGTCCAATAGGACATGTATGTTGGTTGTTTGTAGTGGCTAAAATGAATTGGCAGTCACCATTCCTAGATACTCTTTGGAAATTATTTTCTACCTAGCCACAGTTTTACAAAAGTTCATTTTTTGCAAGCATTTGGTGTATTATTCTGTCTTCAGTAGTTTGGGCTATTTGACAGGAAAGAAACAGATGCATCTTCAGAAAGGAAAAGCCCAACATTGATCAAGTTTTACTAGTGTTAGAGTGTTCTATATCTGAAACAGTAAATGGGTATGTGCATAAAACAAAACATGTTGATTCACTTTTTACTGATTGGGATTCAAAGTTAATTTTTTCAAGGCCACTTGTTTCTTTTCCTTTTAAAAGGAATCTTCATCATCCTGGTCAAAAAGTAAACAGAGCTATAATATCTTGGAAGCCTCCCCCAACTGGAATTTTAAAGTTGAATATAGATGGAGCTTCAAGGGGAAATCCAGGATTATTTAGAGCAAGGGTGATGATTAGAGATTATAAAGGGATAGTGTTATGTGCTAAGTCTTTCAAGCTAAAAATTGGTTCTAATAATGTAGCTAAGGCTCAAGCATTATTGCAAGGTATAAAGTTAGTTCTCAGTTTCAATCTTCCCATGATTCAAGTAGGAGATTCATTGATTTTGTTAAATTCTTGCTGGGATCGTAAGATTCAAAATTGGAAGTTGGGGTATATTGTTAAACAGATTTATTCACTACTTGATAAGATAGGAAATTATCAAATTCTACACACCTACAGAGAAGGTAATGTAGTGGCAGATTTCCTGGAAAATTTTAGATGTGACCAAGTAGTTGATGAAATTACACATGTTGTTGTGCTGGGTAAGATGCATCCTAAGTTAGAAGATTTATTTTCGAAAGAGGAAAATTTAAATTTCAAAGTTCAAATGTATTGCATTTTAAAAATCATATTGGTGCTACAATGATGTAAAATTTGCATAAGCTATCTGGGAAAGTAAGTGTCGATGTTAGCAAAACTATGTAAAGATGTTAAGTCATCCAACGTATGCATGAAGTTGTGTTGGAAAATCTAGTGTCCATCCTACGTCAACACACATTTGATGTCACAAATAGGAAAAGTTACTCATGGTGTTATACCAGCCGCACATTTCAAAGCTCGGGTTAGTACATATAGCATCTATAGTTATACGATTAATCAAAGCACTTCACATTTGTTAAATATTGAAGGATTAGTACAAGAAGGCACTCTTCGATGTATTTACCACTGGAAAGAGTGTGTTGAATGATTGTAGCAAGTTCAGATATTCAGGTGCATCAAAATGTAATCGGTGCAAGATGTGTTTTTAAAGCATTGACATGTGTATGTGGTACATCTCTAAATAAATTGGGACATACATGAATGTGCCTCATAATATATTTTCAAGGCAAACTAAATCTCAGAGTTAGGTTGAGGCACAAAATCATGATGTAAGAAAGTTAATCCCATTTTTTTTCTAACTTTGTGCATATTATGCAGGTTACAAATGTCCCATAAGCCTAAAATCTCAATCCTTTGGCATGTGTGAACCATGTGCAATTGAATGATCAAAATTTATGGGTGGCATGACTAAATTTAGAAGTTGTTTTAAGATGTTCCTCTACATAGTTAATTTTTTTTTTGTGACAAATTTATCAAGCCTTGATATTTGTCCATCAATGTGTACTATAGTATGTCATCATTTTTTGGTATGTGCTCAAAGCTTTGTAAAAATCATGAAAAGCCATTTCTCAAATGGCATATTTTACTCTTCATGGGTATTAAATATCCTACCATATCACTTAAAACTACACAATCAAAATTGTTGTTCTGTGTGAAGGTAATGGTTAGCTGAGTGCATGTTTCAACATGAGAGTTCTACCAGTGGTGATCTTATATTTCCATTGCATCTCTGTGTAGTGTGTAAGCGGAAAGTGATGGAGTTTTACCTACGAAATTATAGAATCTTCATTCTTGTCAATGAATGGGAACAAGCCCATTTTAGAAGAAATTGGTGATGTCGAGCTCCACTTGGTGTTCAAAGATCACTATGCAACTTTTAAAAGAATATCAAAAGGGTTGTTGGAGTTGAAATTTTGGAGCCAAAGGAAAAGAGATTAATTTACCCATCTCAATTTTGGAGCCATTATGGTACTGCTCACACACGTTCATGAACCAATTCCTAGTCTTCATCAACCATAGGCATTACTAGATGAGAATAATCTTCATCATCTGTTGGGTGTTCGAAATGTCCAGGAAATTGCAGAGGAAGATGTTCAACCAGTGGGTGCTCATAATGTCATTGGGATTAACCTAAATTATTTGCCACCTGATCAACTTGTTGAAAGCTTTGGAGTGAAAGAACAGGGTGATTATAGTCAGCCAGGGGGTGCTCAAAATGTCAATGGGTTTAACATCAACACTTTTCTACCTGTCCCTTCTGTTGATGGAAATTTGGTAGAAGAACAAGGTGAAAATGATCAACCATTGCATATGGAGATTAAATAAGTACGTGGTTTAAATGTTTAATTTTTGGAGACTAAGGTTCTATGGTGAATTTTAAGGTTTTTTGATGAAGGCTTCTAAATGTAATAGGTAGCAAAAGTGTTTTGAAGGTCCCAAGTGGCATATTTAGGCCTATGTATTGGTCTATTTTGTAATAGGTTGGGTGATGCTATATGGCTGAAATATTTAGTTTAAAAACAATATGTCTATGGGAAGGATACATATCATCTATTGTAAATATCATTACTATTTATATAAATATATATATATAGGCACTATGCCTTTTGTTGAAAAAAAATCAAATTAAATAATTAATGGTAATCATTTAATTTGTAGCTGGAAATAAAAATGAGTAATTTTAGTTAATTGAAGGAGTAATTATAGGAGTAAAGAATAGTTAGTGACATATTTAGATAAAAATATATATTTTATTTATTTAAATAAACGTAGATGAATATAGGATATGAATTAATTAATTAATTAGAAATTATTTAATTAATAGTGTGAAGTAAGACATTAGGACATAATTAAATAATTTAATTATGTGAGGAAGAAGTGTGGTTTGACATAGAATAATGCCTAGGTAAATTTTATGTGTCTACAGACATCAATCTTGATCAATTTCAGCCATGGTTGGAAAAATCATGGTCAATCATCATTTAGTCCTTTTCGAGAAAGACCTTCTGTAGAAGTCGTTCCACAACCAAGCCCTCTATATATAGGTTGGTGTCCACAAACATATGGTCAAAAGAGTATTGATAGATAACAGTGTAGGTTTGAAAATTTGTACTTTGAAATTTATAAAACAGCTGGGGTATTCTAATGATGTATTGACAATGGAAAAATCATCATTATAAGGGCTTATGATGACCTAGAAAGAAATTTACAAGGGATATTCAGGCTACCTATACAGATAGGACCAACAACAACAAAAACAACATGTCAGGTACTCGACCTTGAGCTACCATATAACCTTCTTCTAGGACACTCTTGGATTCATGCACTAAAAGCAATTCCCTTGACATTTCACCAATGTTTAAAACTTTCTCATGAAGGACTGGAGGTTACATTATACGCTGATCCTAAACCCTTCCACTATTGTGCAAAATTGGAGGAGAAATATAACAAAATCCAATGAATACCTAGTAATGATATATCATTCAACTCCTCATATGTTGACCCATCAACACTACCATCAACCTCACCTAAACCATCACCAACTGAGATGCCTAAATCTGATACCGAGATCCAATTACTTGACAAGGGTAATGTGAACTATCATTTTAATCAAGATTTTTGTATTGGGATGCTTCCCCAAACACCAAAGGTTTATGGAGGGCATAAGGAGATCAAACATGTTTAAGCATTAACAATGGTAGTCAAGCCTACGATCTTTACCATGTGGGGAGATATGAAGGATGAGGAAATATTCAAAGAGGACCTCTCAACAAAGAAGAACGATAAGAACCACAACAACCACAACCTATTCCAATTGATCCTCGCAGTAAAGGGTTTCAACTAGCTAAAAAAAAGGGATACATTGGAAAAGGTGGCCTTGGACGACACAAACAAGGCATATGGGAACCTATTATAGTGGAACAAAGAAAGAAGAACATGTGACTAGGCTATGATTCGATAGACGTGGGTACTCCAAAAACTGGATGTGCCTCTCATAAGAAAAGAGTTCCTTCTACTGACGTTAAGACATTAGATATATACTAGCGTATAAAATTTGATTTACCAATTGAAGACGTATTTGAAAGATTTAACATGACTAACCTAGAAAACCTATATTTAAAGACTATACTTATGAAATAGACGAGCTAATGAGTATGAATGGGATTCTCTTTCCTCTGTCACCTGTAGCGATGATGACCTAGATACCCAATGGGAGAATGATACTAGAGCCATATTGACCATTTTGACAACCTCCATAAAATTTGTAGATAATGATGACAACCTACCCATCTACTACCCATAGTTAATAGATTGGGACCAACAACATCATACACCTTCTTTGGATCAATTCCAAAATGATGAAGCAATTGAAGGGTTTATGAGACTTTGAATTGATATACCATCAGGAGATCATAAAGCAGGGTTTGTCATGGAACTCACATAGGAAGCATATTTCGAAGGAGAGATTGTGTTCTAGTTGAAAATTTGAAAAAGACAATGTAAAAATCAAAATGAGATCCCCTAGAGAAAACCATGATGTGGCTCTAGTGGATTCTGAAAAGAGGAAAATAAAGGAAAAATCTGAGGGTGAAAACCTCTCTAAGGTTCCTGAAGATGGAGGATTCAATCTTCCTATTTTTGAATATCAAGAGAAGTCAACACTCCTAGTTGAAGAAGTAGAATCAATCAATGTTGGCACAATAGAAGCACCCAAAATCATGTACCATGCAACATCACTTGATCCTAAAGAAAAGGTGAACTTCTCAACATTCATCAAAGAAAGAAAGAAAAACTTCACATGGACATATGCAGACATGCCAGGGCTAGATCAAGTATTGGTCATACACCACCTAGCCATAGTTCTCAGAGCTAAACCTATCAAGCAGAAGCTATGAAATATGCATCCCTAGATAACACTTTTGGTAAAAGTGGAACTGAAGAAATAACTAGAAGTGGGCTTCATCAAACCAATAGATTATCCAGAATGGATATTGAATCTAGTACTAGTATCAAAGCCCACTGGGGGCATAAGAATCTACATAGACTTCAAAGATCTAAACAAGGCTTTCCCAAAAGATGACTTCCATCCTCTAAGCATTGATATGATCATAAATCTAATGTCAGGACATGAAATGTTGTCACTAATGGACGGTTTCTCTTGATATAATCAGATAAAATAATCTCTTGATGATCAACATAAAAAAAATTTCACTTGTGTATGGGGGACCTTCTGTTGGAACGTCATGTCATTCAGTATAAAGAATGAAAGCGAGAACTATAAACAAGCAATGACTACAATCTTTCATGATATGTTGCATACAACTATGGAAAATTATGTGGATGACATATTAGTGAAGTCCATCAAAAGGGAAGACCATTGGATCAACCTTGCAAAAGTGTTTGAAAGGCTTGAACAGTACAACTTGAGGCTCAACCTGAATAAGTGTGTATTCAGAGTAACATTTGGAAAGCTACTAGGGTACATAGTATAAATGAGAGGCATTGAAGTAGATCCTACAAAGGTAAAAGAAATACAAGAGATGCACCCACCAAAGACATTGAAGCAACTAAGAATTTTACAAGGCAAACTATAGCCCATCAGGGGATTCATTGTGCAACTGGCAGACAAGTGTCATCCGTTCACCCATCTATTACACAAAGATGTCACATTCAAGTGGGATTGGAGATGTGACCAAGCATTCCAAAAAGTAAAAGAGTACCTACTCACTCCTCCATTCTTTGTGCCACATATTCTAGATAAAGAAATGATACTATATGTCTCTTCAACACAAGCAACATAGGATCTCTCCTAGCACAGCTAGATGATAATAACAAGGAAAGAGCGGTCTACTACATTAGCCGAACACTAGTGGGCTAAAAATTGAACTATTCACACATAGAAAGAGTGTGTCTCTTTGCCGTCTTTATGAAAATAATTTGAAACGCTACATCTTGAACAGACAAGTGAAGCTCATCTCAAAAGTAGATCCACTAAATTACCTATTAGCAAAAGTAGCTCTAACAGGAAAAATTGCTAAATGGGTAATGATATTGAGCGAGTTTGACATAGAGTACGTAGACCGAAAGGCTACCAAAGGATAGATCATAGAAAATCAAATACCAGAAGCACCAATGGAAGATCACCAACCCCTCATAGAATACTTCCTAGATGAAAGCATACTACTAACAAAATAAACAAGCCATTGGAATTTGTACTTTGATGGATCCCATACTCAACACGACATAGAAACATGTATCTTATTTCTCACACCATAAGGAGATAGTATACCTAAGGCTTATAGAATTGCTTTCCCATGTACAAATAACATCTCAAAGTATGAAGCATTAATCATAGAACTCAAAATGGCCATAGAATGGAGGATCAAAGAACTGTAGGTTTATGGAGACTCTCAACTGCTAATTAGGCAAGTAAATGATGAGTATCAAACAAAGGATGAAAAAATGATGCCATATAAAAGGATGGTGGAAAGCTTCAAACAATATTTTGTCACCATAAACTTTGAATAGGTTCCCCGAATCAACGACAGAGTAGTCAACACAATGGAAACAATAGGTTCACTTCTCAATATTCCACAAAACATTCCTAAGTATGAATTCCCTGTGGAGCAACTGCTCATACTAGCATTCAATATCCGAGAATTAGAACTAATTGTGTTGTTGTTGGTCCTAGCTCACCATGCTACCAAGACACATATTATTATATCTAGCATGGCATCATACCACCTGACTTAACAACCCAGAAGAAAACCTTTGCTAGTAGGATTTCCTGATTCACAATTCTAGGAGACACCTTGTATCATTGAAGTTTAGATGGTATGTTTCTCTAATGTCTTAATGCAGAAGAAGCATAAATTGCTTTATAAGAGGTACACAAAGGAATTTGTGGGTCCCACTCTAGCGGACATAACCTAGTACAAAAATTGTTGAGAACATGGTACTATTGGCCCTCCATGGAATAGGAATGCATTCAATACTCAAGAAAATGTTGTCAATGCCAACAAAATAATGACCTTGTTCATGGACTGATAGAGGAGCTTAGACCTATCACCAAACCATGACCTTTTTTACAATGGGGATTAGACTTGGTAGGTAAGATCTCTCTCGCTTCGTCAAATAGGCATAAGTTCATTATTACTGCAACTGAATACTTCATGAAGTGGATAGAAGCAATTCCATTAACATACATCACAGGAAAATAGATATCCAAGTTCATCTTGAATTATCTAATTTGTCGATATGGAATTCCCTAAACCATCATAACGGACAATGGAACCCCATTCAAAAACCAAGATCTCAAACAACTTTGTTCATAGTTCCCTATCCAACATAGCTTCTCCATGCCCTACTATCCCCAAGGAAATGATCAAGCTGAAACGTCTAACAAAACCATCATGAAGATATTGAAAAAGAATGTTAATGATGCCAATTGTTGATTGGCATTTGCAACTGAACCCAACCGTATGGGCTTACCAATCCAGTATCTATACACCAACAGGTGACAAACCATTTTCCTTGGTCTACAGATCTGAAGCTATCTTACCTATCGAAGTTGAAATCCCCTCACTGTGAATATCACTGAAAGGCATGGTCAACAATGAAGAGTATCAGGTATCTAGATTGAATGATTTAGAACTCCTAGATGAAAGGTATTTGAGTGCATTAAACCATCTTCAGGTTTATCAGAATCAGATCAAATGAAGCTATAATAAAAAGATCAAAAATAGAAACTTTCAGGTTGGTGACTTGGTACTCAAAGAGAATTAGAATATACAACTGAATCAAGATGGAAAAGGTAAGTTTGAACCCAACTGGTTAGGTCCATTCAACATCACATGAAGCTATGGCTCTGGGGATTATCAATTGGCTACTCCTAAAGGGGAACCTTTAGCTGAACTACTGAACAACGGCCATCTCAAAAAGTTCTATACTTGAAACACATTAGAGTATCCCGTGAAAAAGGGTAAAATCCAAAAAAATCAAAAACTCAAAAAAGAAAAAAAATCAAAAAGCAAGAAAAACAGTAAAGAGAAATAAAATGTTCCTTAAGTGAAAACCACTTTGTTGCACTTCTAGAATAGGTACCATAGTGAGAACCTAGAAAATAGGTGCTATGTTTGAATAAGACTTGCATCATTATCAATCAACATTATCTAAAGCATCCACCCATTCGTCTCATAATAAAGCATGTGTCCAACCATGGCTTGATAACTGATTGAGGAAGGTAATCTTGTCTTGAACTGGGGGAAACTTAACGAAATTGGTAGCGGATTGGATCTTGGTACATCCTATCATGGTAAAAAATTATCAAAGTCAAAAACATCAAGAAATTAAACAAAATCCAAAACAAAGTCAAAAACATCAAAATCCCAAAAACATGCTATGCATTGAGTCAACACTAGTTGAACTATGTGGTCTTTGCATGTACAACATAGGCAAGGATTATCAACCCTTGAGGCCTTAGGTCAGTCCCCTTAGGTGTCTATCATGCTTTATTTCAACTTAGTCAAAAATTAAAAATTCAAAAACATTCAAAAAATGGTAAAGATCAAAAACATGTTCATATTAAACGAAGTGAACTACGAGCTTATGTGTGTACAATGTAGGCAATGATTATCTTTGATGAACCCCTGAGGCCCTAGGTTAGTCCCCTAAAAACAATAAAAAAAACATCATATAGACCCAAAAAATCAAAAACGTCCTACCTCCATCATCACCAAACACAATAAAATTTTCATCCATAATAAACAAATCATCACACTCACCCTTTGACAATGCATAAAACAAACAAAACAAACATCAAAATCAAAAATTCCAAGGAGAAATATCAAAATGATTAGAAAACTATCAAGTGAAAATAATACTAAAGTGTTAACTACCTATTTACTGACAATTCACAAACAACATCCTGAGATATGTCTTAACGGATAGAACGTTCCTACAATAGACATCATCAATACCAAATAACAGCCTGAAACATCAAAACAGATATGGCAAGTGATACTGTAACATTGTTTATCTTTTTATAGTCTCATCTTTTTTATTTATCATAATACCACATTCCTAGGATCTCTCAAGGATGTCCATAAGGATTTAGAGAAGGAATGGTGGTATTAAATGCTAATTTTTGTTAGTTCTATTTATAAGATGTTTTTATGATACTACCACGATGAATACTTTCCTTGTTTGGTGTATGGAAGTTGTTTTGAGGCAATTCATGTAGTGGTTGCATGTTAGGTATTTCATACCTCTCTGTGTAACTGGTTCAAATTTTTTTAACACAACTCAACCATATATCTTAAACAAGGTTTCATATGTTTGGTATGAGCAAGAATATTCTTTGTATGCCAAGTCAAGGTCCATGCAATGGATACAAAGCCACCTTGGTTATCAATACCCTGGTGAATTATATTTGTTTGCTACATCAAAAAGGATTGTTAAAGATACAAAGCCTCTATCCAAAGAAAAAACAACTCATCAATAACTAAGAACGTCAAATTTCTATCCATCACCCAAAATTTCTTCTAACTAACATCCATCCTGCATCATAATATATTAGTTCCATATCCATCCTACATCCACAATTTTATCTCATATACATAATAAAACATCATATATCATAATGATATATCGATCATCCATCCATCCAAATCATATGCATACATCAGAAAAGCACAAAAAACATGTATAATCATACATCACATCCATAATAATCACATAACACATAATGAAGCCGAATCAAAACATTTATATCTCATATATATCATAAAAAATGAGAATATCAAGTACATCATCAAATAACATGTGTGATATCATAATACAAAAATATACATATATATATGAGGCCTCAATTGGGCTGATGAATGTATATACAAAATGATGTCTACAATATAATTCTTTGAACAATAAACAACATAAAGATCAAGTACAAATGACTCCTACTACCTGATCAGAGGTGGAGATCTCTGATGGTCATGGATTTGATGTGGAGAGGGATGTGGCATGACTGCGTGCTGATCGAGTTGTCTAATTGACTAATCCATTGACTCAACTTAACCAGTGGCTATGCTAGGCTCACCGAACCTAGGATGTCTATGTGCTATGGGAACCGTTACCTCATACAATGTCTGATAATAAGTGGCCTCTCTCATGTATTGATCTCACTTTTCTTTGAGGGAATCACACTCTAATCTAAGTGTATCCCTCTCAACTGTAATCACCTGTAACTATGCCTCAGTAGCATGATGTCACCTGCTCTTAGTGTCCTACTCTGCCTTGAAGCCATCCCTCTCTTTCCTAGTTGTATCTCGCTCTGCATTCAATACAACCAACTGTGCCTTAGCAGCTTGTCGCCGCACAACCTTTGAATCTCTAGAAATTGTCATTTGGGCTACCTAAGCTGCTCCTTCTCCAGGTGGTGGAGGAGGACCCTGTGCCAGTGGTGGATCCTGTTGCATGGGATCTTCATGCTGATCCTAATCCCCATCCTGTCTCACTCTATTCAACTACTCCAAAGCAATCCTCACTCGTTGATGCTCACCATGGCGATCGATAATCCTTGCTCTACCCATTGTTGGCACAACGCCAACAGGATCTATAACAAAGGAATACGCCAAGCCCGCCACTGATCATATTCTAGAGTAGTCCCAAGATTTACAAGTCCAACTAGCCACCCCCATCCAAATGGAACAAGTTCCCTGAACTTTTCCACAATAGCATCACGATCGGCTTGTAAACCCCATACCCAAACCTCTTGGGTGGTCCTACCAAAACGTGCCTAATACTCATTTGTGAAATGACCTTGTCTCTCCTTGAACCAGTGACAAACATGATTAGGAAGATATCTCTCTAACAAAGAATGGACATGACCGATCAACCACCATGTCTGTCTACAAAATGGGAGTTTCTCTTGGTCATCATGCCAGGAATCACAGTCCAACCATGTTCTAAAAAAAAACCAGGCATGTCATCTATCACATGACACCAATAAAGTAGTTGCCTAGGCCAAGTATAATGGAAAAAATCACCATATCTATAAGAACAAGGATCCTCTGGCTCCTGATCCAAAATTCCATTGGGCCTAGTAACTAGGATATGCTCTGATTCCCATACATGAAGCAAAGTTACACCAACAAAAATGGATCTACCTCCATGATAAGTGATCTCATGCATATCTTTGTATAAATGGGCATAGAGACACAGGCCCCATGCATATCTAGTGCCATGCTTGAACATCTACTCAATGCACACACTCCAACCACGGGAAACTGTTGGCCTCATCGATTAGGAATGGCAAGCCCCGAGACCAAAGCACATAGAACCAATGATATGTGATCTACATTGCTAACAAATGGAGACATGTCTATCTCTGACTCCCAAACTCAAACATGCCTCACACCAAGGGCTTTATACAAAGAACGTGTACCTTGTCATACATAATAGGTCACAAGCTCTCTGTGGATCAGAACTTGAAGAATCCTCCATACACCCTCCAATGTAATGGAGGCCTCACTAGTAGGTAAGTGAAAGGACAATGTCTCAGAATGCCATTGCTCCACGAGGGCGTTCATCAAATCTCTATGGCATCTAATCATGGACATGTAGCATATATGACGTAACTCAACAACATCTAGCACATTTCGCTCCAGCTCTTGGAAACCAGTGATAAAATCAAACAACTCACATGGTTGATGCTCCCTCAAGTAAAGCGGTTTGAGAACCGTTTACAACCATTCAACCCACAATGCCAAGAATTTGCTACGAAAACACAAAAACAACCTATGATTGCAAACAAACTGACTCAAAATTCCAGAAACAACAAAAGCGGTCCCTTTTTGTCAAAAGCGGCGACTTTGCTGACAAAAGTGATAAAACCAACCAAAAGTGGTCATTGTTTTGTCGAAAGCGGCAAAGAAAATCAAAAACACTAAAATTGTCAAAAGTGAAAATTTTAAGCAAGAGCAAAAACAAAGGTGAACATTTAGGTCAAAAGCGAACATTTATCTCAAAGGCGGTAGAGAAATGCAAGAGCGGTTCAGTAATAAACAACAAAAGTGGCCAAAATGATTCAAAAGCGTGAAAAACATGAAATTACTACCTACACCTAAAATTTTTTCATGCATTAATTACACAAAAATGACAAGTCAAAAACATGAAAGGAAAGGGTACATACCGGGGAATAGACACCTGCAGGCCACCCAAACTAACAAACCACATCCGCTTGATGTGGGGCTCCTCGAATCCTCACCATAGCTCCTCAACAATCGACAAATCACGAAATCTAGAGGCAAGAAACTACAATAGGCTCAGAATGGAAATGAGGTAAATTAAACCCTAATTACCTATTTTAACCCTCCAAACCCTAATTTTTTACTTAGGAAACCCTCTTAGGTTGAAATTAGGAGCTTCTAAGAACATTTGAACTATCAACGAAGGTCTTATAGGCTTAATTTTTTGTTCTCTACATATCTAAATTGAAATAAAACATTGTTGTGAGCTTGACTTAAAAAATGACTTTTTCGGCCAACCTCTCAAGGGGGTAACCCAACATCCTATCATCATTTTGTTGACCGATGGGGCACAACAGAGCATATCAAATTTTTCACATCTTGATCTTAATATCTAATTCTTTGAAATAAAGCAACCAATACTTTGTCTCAAAGAGGGGTAAAATGTAGGCATGTAAAAATGACCTAACACTTATTACACATCCTAAATGACATTTTCTCATCATCGGTAGCATTATCACCCAATATCACTACATTTCACATCAATTGCATCAAAAACTCTAATTTCCTCTATTAATTGAATAATATTATATTATTTAATTAATTCACTTTTTCATCATTTTTGACTAATTAAATAAATTTCATTTATTTAATAAAGTCCTAATCTAACTTTATTTCTTCTGATTAATTAAATAACATCAATTATTTAATTATGTCACTAATTTACCCTATTCCTCTAAGTCAATTAAATTATTACCACTTAATAGTTTAATTAAATCACTTTCCCTTAAACTTGAATAATTGATTAAATTATTCAAACATCATTCAAAAAGGTTAAAACAAACAAATGCAACTTTGTTTGCAAAAGTCAAACATGATTTGCATGTTCAACTCAAAAAGATTAATTAATTAAATCAATTAATTAATTATCCTCACTCACTTTTATGATTGAGCAAATTATGATCCCCCGATTGCTCACTCTGTTTGGCCGACTAATTCATCTATTTTCTAACTAATCAATCTATTCTTCAATCCCACTGAAGGTTCAACATGATTTTTTCAATTCCACAGATTATTCAATCTATTTCCTCAATTCCATTGAACACTCAAATTGATTTCATCAATTACATCGATTACGTAATAAAAAATCCACTGATTCTTCCCATCTAATTCCTCTCAACATATTTCAACTGTTGGTTAGGATAGTCTACTACACGATCTTGATCATTCATTTCCAAACACAAAATCTATATAACAATCATCTTCATCCTCAAAAATGATCAGAGAATTGACATCTTTTTCACACCGAAGTAATGCTAAAACCATAATCGACTTCTTGAAGAAATTTGACACACATTTTCAATCAATATTACACAACTTTGAAGCTTTTTCTACGCACAAATGGAGGCTTTGCATTGATACAACAATGATCCAAAATCATTGTGAATACACTTTGACATGGGATGGTAAATTTTTCTTTGTTTTTGAATTCATTATGTTATTTTAGGATTTTGTTAGTTGATTTCAATAGCTTAAAACTTCATTTCATGAGTAATGGGTATGAATCTAAATCTTTGTTTTGAATTAGATTGTGTTTAATTCGTTCTTCTTGATTTCCCCCTTACACACATCATATGCCAAGTATTAGGGGTTTAGAGATTCCTTCATAGTCATGCCAAGATGACCAAGTTTGAAAGGCTGGTATAGACACACCAAACACTTAACAACTCTAATTTACAAGAAATGTCAAAGTTTCAAAGGTTTCTTTGCTATCATGTTGCGATGAAAAACTCTAAAATTCTTAAAAGAGGAAAAATACATAAAATAAAGCATAAGGGAGAGACAAAGCCAAAACTAGGCTTCAAAATAAACTAGGAAAGAAACCAAAGAATCAAAGAAAAAGAAAGGGGATCCTCATTTTTCTAAGAAAAAAAGGTCATGTGTGTAAGGCACAACGGGTGTTTTACATTAGCATTTTCATCCACTTGTAACAATTAACTCTATTTTTCTATTTTGATTTCATACCATTGCTAGACTAGGTTCATTTAATTTGGTTTCTTCAACTAGGTTTTTATGTAGCTTTAGTTAATTTATAAATCTAACATGGTATTAAAGCCATGGTGTTACGATAGATCAATCAATTTCTAGATTGAGAGATTCAAGTGAATAATCACTTTGCATGATTTTTTTCTTAAAACCCAATATATTATTCTCTTGTATTTTTTCTTAGAATGGTTTGATGAGAAAAATAAATCTCTAAGGTTTCATTTTTTGTTTTCCACATTCGACGTGTGAGCTTATTTTCAATAATTCATACATAATTTTTTGCTACAACATTATTAAAAAAAGACTCGAAAATGTTAATTTTGACTTTTATTTTACTCAAATAAAAGATTGAAACACAAAACTCTATAAAAGAAATGATCTTATATCATATAAAACCTCTATTTTTGAGATATTTTGTAATAGCGTAGTCAATACCATTGTATCGAAAACCTATAAATCAACTTATCATTTATTAGGTAAAATTGCAAGAAAAGACCATTCTTCTACCCAAACATAAAACCCAAAGTTGAATGACTTCTTTTAAGTAGCACACTTATTTTGTTGGTCAAAGAACTCATTCGTTGTATTCCATAGTACATCATTGGTCTTCCTATTTTTTCCATCACCTCTTAGAAAAAATCTAAAGCGCCAGCTTTGTCTTTACCCTATATCTCTAAGTGGACTCCACTCTTGTTTTGGCTTGTCCACATTCGATGTAGGAGGAAGTTTCTAAACATCTCATTTCTTTTGACCTCAAATATTTAACGTGCCAATGTCCACTACCATAATGTATTAGAGTATTTTCCCTACACGAAAATAAAATGTCTATACTCCATGGAATTATTCAAGGTAGTATGGTTGGAAGCATGCTTTTCATCTTAGTGATTCGTAGTTGAATCTTTTTGTTGTTTAGAAGCTTATAATTACACTAATATAACTATTGTGTGTAAGGAGATATACATTAAATGCACCTCTAATATCATATATTAAGGTTTTTTAAACAAAATGCTTTATACAATTGCACATAATTATATACATAAAGTAGAATCAAGATATTAATTTTCACATTAATCCTTTGAGGAAGTAATATAGATTTCAAATCTAAGTAAATTTTAGTATCATATTAACATATAAATTAATATTTTTAAGGATAAGAAATAAAAAGTAATATGTAGAAGAAAAATATGTCAATATATGTGGGGAAAACCCTTTCAATATATGTGGGAGAAACCCTTTTAGGTAGAAAACCAGGGGAAACCCTTTCAGGTAGAAAACCACACACTCTAAAGCACAAAATTAATGTATTAGTTTGCAACAATAAACATGTTTCAATACACTTGTAGGCTCATGAAATGGAGATCTATATATTGCTTCTTTGAAGGAAGCTTAATTGCATAACCTTACAATAAAAGCTCCTTCTACATATCAACCCAATTACTTGAAAAAATAGGAAAACACCAAAAAGTAAACCATAAATGGTTTTGGAAAACCGCGAGCTACCCATGAGTCATCTAGGGTTTCAATTTTATGAGAGTGTGTCCACCATTAAAGCTACTCTCAGAACCTATAGAGAGGTAGCCATTGAAGCAAATATCTGTAACCATGTGTCCCCTTGGCCAATTGTAAGAATTTTGGAGGGATTTAAATAGTAGGGTATCAAAGGTTTCTTTCTATTTGAAAATTTTTATTCACCACATTTGTTGTTGTGATTGCAATAGAGATTAGATGAGTATCGTAGTACTTTAAATCAATGTAAGTTGTTATTTGTATTATTTTGTTTTTTCTTGCATGTGAATTTTTATTAGTTTGAAGCAAGATTAATAAGTAGATGTTACTATTTATCATATCTTTGGTGTAACTTATTTTTAATTCTTTTAATGGTTGGATATAACTCTATAACTCAATAAGGCGTTGGTCTTGAAGACTCAAACCTTCCACATACACTTTAAAATAAACATTTCTCAAAGGTGGTCATAAGAAGTAGATTAGGATCAATATATACTATTCATGGTTCAATAACATAAACCAAGGAAAATCTTAAGCAAAATATAATTGTTTGATTCTTATATAATCATGTTCAATATATCCATAATTTTCTAATGTCTATAAAACTAAATTAAACTATCATGAGAGCTTATAACATTGCCATTATTTATACATACATGTGAAAAGTATTGAATAAGCTTTAAGAGAGGTCTTTGTAGTTATTAGATCTTGACCTAGTGATAGAAATAGGGGTCAAGTATGTAATTTGGGTATAGTTTTGTTTTTCTTAGTTTTCCATTTTATTTTATTTGAATGCTTTCTAAGGCATACCTCTAAAAACACACTCTTAGGTTTAAGCTAAGCCAAAAGAGTTGGAGAGCCTACCCATTTTTGTAGCTATCATTTAACCTTCCTAAATCTATAGATGAGCCTATCTTTACCTTCATTATGACAAACCCATGATGTTGTAAGTGAAGAAAAACTTTGGGACTTTGAACCTATTATTTTAAGACCTAATAATTGGTGTCATTACCAAGGATCTAAGTTAATCTTGGTAAAATTTTGAAAACCTTGCTATATGATAGGTTGAAAAAGCTACTAGGTGCTTGAAACTATGTTGTTTGATTGAATTAATTTGGATAGAAGAGTGGTGAATCTATGGTAATTATAGCTTAGAAGCAATAAAGACAGGTAGAAAGATCTCAACATGGATAGAGAAAAGAAATCTAAATAGAAAAAAAAACATGAATGGACTCTAAGAAGAGATAAGGAACAAAGTACTACATGTAAAGATAAAGAAATAACTAAGTTCCTTAATACTTAATCTCGTAGACTAAAACTAGTTGCCTCTTTTGGTAGGGATGATATTTTTATTGAATTAAGAGAGAATTACATATTTGATGATTCAATTAATAATATATTGAGAATTTGTTGGAAGCTATGTTGGACACTAGGAACACTGAGAGGGGGGGGGTGAATTAGTGTTCCACAATATTTGAATTTCAAATCAGATCTTAAACTATCAACAACAATATTTAACCTTTAATAGCATTCACAACATATAAACAAAATGAAACATGCAAACTCATTAAAGAGACAATATGAACACCATAACACCAAAATTTTTATGTGGAAACCCTGTTAGGGGAAAAACCACGGTGGAGATTAATCCACAAAGTATACTCTATTAAAATTATGATCAAAAGGGAATGCACTTGCATTTAGGCACACTGCCTAGAGCTCACTGCTCAAAATAGGGAAGGCTCACTACCTTACAAAATATTTGAGATTACAACAAAATGTTGAATTAAGAATATAGCATCTACAAATGCCTGGATTCAGTTTCAATGAGGCACATAAAATAGATTCTGGACCTCTTGTCCAATTCACACTTTTGCTCTGCTCTGCTTTCTTACATGAAAACCCTTTTGCTGCACAAACAAAATTCACTTCAAAAGATCTTCTGATATTAGCTCATACTGTTGCTCTACACTTTTTCACTTACACACCTTCTCACTTCTTGATCCACACACCACACACCAAAAATTATTTTTTGATCTTACATATATATCCACTAACAAGATTTTATTGCTATATGTCAGCTTCGCACAAAATATAATATTATTCCACATGTTGGCTCAAATCATTAATGAGAATTAATGTGTATCCACACAAGTCGGCTAAACTGTAGTAGGAACCCAAATCAAAATTCCCAACATAAGAAATAGTTAAAAAAAATATTCCTCATACATCCAAAACACGCCATACACAATAGGTCGGCCATAATGAGAAAATAAACAATAAATCATTCTACCGAATCTCTTAACTCATACACTGATTTATGCAACACCACAAAACTTACCAATAAGGTAACATACATGCTTGACAAGCTTCCTTGGGGATCCACACAACAAAATAATGATTCGATGAAGTATTCAGACCAACTTATCAACCAGATACTCTGTTCTTCAACTTTCAGCCAGTAGATTACAATCTTCTACTTTTCTTGTCGGTAGGAACTACTTCTAAACCGTAGACCATACTATTGACTCTAGTTGCCATCAATGACAACACTATCAACCAAAAACAATCTCCCAAAGCCATATGCCAACAAGCTATATAACAGCTCATGTTAAAAATTTAGGAGAAAAAATGGACTCATAGGTAGAAAATATAGAGATAACATAAAAAGATATAAATATAATGATAGAGATGAAAATGAAAAAGAGAATATAAATATCACTTATTGAAAAATTCTCTTAGTGAAATCACCAAGATCCTCCTTTTATTGATGTTGATGTAGTCATGCAATCAAAAATGAAAGAAGAGAAAGAGAAGTGGATGATAGGTTGAATATAATAGATCAACTTAGGGAAAGACAAAGAGATATTCGAGCTTAGACAGATCAACATTAGGCCTAACTTACATAGAATGTGAAGATACTAGACCAAAACCTACATGTTCATAATGTGTAATAGCCTAATCAACATATAAACCTATAAAATATTTATAAAGTTTAGCATCAAAATATTCTTCACCAACAAGTAGTCTAACATGGGAACAATGACATGAATGTGTGGAAAAACATAAGAATAGACCCTAGATGAATGTCTCAAAGGTTTTCCTTTGGTTAGATAACCTCTTATAGTTGACAAATAAAAAAATAGATTTATTTGTGTGTCGCCAAAAAATGTATAGTTGGACATTTTTACACTCACTTGAGTCTCTCTCATGGACTTTGGCTTGATTTTGCCTAGATTTAATGTTGTAATGTGGTCAACATACTCAGATTAGGTCTTGGACCCTTGAGAATCATTAAGAATTCTAGGATGTCTTGTAAAAGTTTTGTAACCCACTTTCACACTTTTCTAGAACCCTTTCATTATAATTCACTTAAATAACCTCTTTTTATCACTTACCAAGTCTTATTTCAAAGTGTTGTAAAGAGTTGTAACAAACTCTCATGCTTTTCTAGGCTTGTCATCACTAATTTGACTCTTTCTTATGTTTAAATGACCCCTTAATGCACTTTCTAGCTGTACTTAAGTGTGTTTTTGAGAATATTCCCGTTAAACCTTATTAAGTAAACTTTAATCCCCAACACCCAGTAAAATTGTGCTAGTGGGACCAAGTCACCACCTGGGGCGACTTAGTCCCATTGGGACAAAAATCAATATAATTTTAATTTTCTGGCAGGATTTTATTCTCTTGACCTTAAGGTCAGCGTGTGATGTGTTATTTTCAAGAAATATTAGAAAATTAAGTATAAATAAAGGGTTTTTCTCTCATTCTCACCCTCGTTCATTATTCAAGCAACTCATTCATTCACTTAATCATTCAAGCAATTATTAAGGAATCCTCAAGCAATCTAAGCATCATCAAGCACCCATTAGAGCATCTTCTTGCATATCTTCATATTTCAACATCAAGAGTTTGGTGAGTTTGTGACATTGCATGTTATTCATTCATCATTCTCTCTTTATTCTATTTCATTTTATAGGGTTTGATTACCAAATCGGGGTTTGACTAAGGAAAACCCCTATTCTAACTCTTAACCCTTTTTACCCTCTTTACATGTGTGTTTGCAGGTCTTGTATGTAGATTTATCAAAGAGAAAGGTGTTAAAAATTACTCAAAATCCATCAAAGTCATCTAAGTCAACAAAGCCCTAATTGAAGCTTGGAGATCTCTTTCATCCCGTTTTCTACAAAAGTTGAACTAGACACCTGTCAAGAAGGGAAGTGCAGACCAAAAGCTACAAATTCTTGTCCTAAATTTCTTGAGATTCCCAAGTGGACTAAATCGCTATATGTGGTAGATTAGTCCCACTGATAGGCCAGAAAAGTGATTTTTACATTTCTAAATACCCATTTGGCAGAAACCTATTATGGCAAAATCTCCTCGAAACAGGACTAAGTCGCCTAGCTTGGCGTAAGTGTCCTAGTCAGCTTTTCTAGTAAATTTTGTAGGATTCCAAAGCCTCTCTACATCATACTTCAGTTTCTAGGTGCACCTCTCTAATCTTATTTAATTATGTTATTGTTGACTTGCATTCTTAGGTCATTTTGCATACATCACTATGTTTTCAAACAACTTGAATTTCTTAGGTTTTGCATCAATATTCATTATCTTTTATCACTTCTTTGTATTGAGGACATTTCATTTAGACATATTTCAATCATACTTGAATTAATCTTTAGTGAACCTCCATTTTTTTGTGGGATACTTTCTCCTTTTAGGTGAAAAATCCTAGAAGTGTAAGAAAGAATCCCCCTACAAAAATTTGCGGTTCATTTTGGTGAACCTGACTTTTGAACATTTTACTTCTAATTTCAAGTGCATTTACATCCTAGGTTTACCTTGCATCAACATTGCATTAGGTTTTGCATTGTTTAATTTGCATCCTAGGGTTTTAAATATTGCATTAGTGAAAAGCTCATATAACTTGCATTTTTGCATTATATTTCATTGAAAATTCCAAAAATTCTGCATTTTCATATTGTAGTTGCATTTGAACATTTGAAAAACATAAAATTTCATTTAAAATTTCTAAAAAATATCAAAAAACACTACTCGGACTAATTCACCATATTGGGCGACTTAGTTCTCTTGCACATTTTGCACTGTAATTTCTAGCATTTTCTAAGCATTCTTTGCATTTCTATTTTATGTTATTGGATTACTATTACAATTTCTAAAATTGTGGTTATTAACATTTTATTGCTCTTAGTTTACATTGCATTTGCATCCACCCACATTTAGAAACCTTTGCATGAGTGTTTGGTGTCCTATTGCCAATACCTTAGTGAGACGAAGCTCAAGACTCATGTTATCCCACGATAATACACACATTGTGGATCTTGGATTGTCTAAAGCTTCCACTCCTAGTATTGCAACTAGTACACTAGGCATGGATCCTACCTTTAGCACCGCTTTTCCTTCTAATAACATGCAAATTGACACACAACATGATCACATTCTGCAAGACAAAATCATTAACATTCATGAGGACTTAACACATCTTCACATAACGTGTGTCTTGAAAACATTTCAACCATTGCGATTCCTGCTATAGAAAACATCCATCACATGCTTGAATGTGAAAAAGGCCTAACCGTTATGAAACAAATTTCTGAGATATATCACAAACATGTTCCTTCTACCTCTAGTACATCTCAACCAACAAAAACTATGGTTATCCAAGGAGGACCTAACACTCCTCCCTCCATAGTAGCATCCATACCTACCTATACAACTCCTCAAGTCACAACAACAATGCAACATGTTAGCAATGTGATTCCTTCCTTGACTATTCCTTCTAGCATTCCTAATTCTTATGTGGCATCACATGTTCTCTCCTCTTCCACCATACCATCTATAAGCATTCCATTCACTTTACCTCTCACTACATGCACTCCATCACCATTTTCCCTTCCACCCCATCCTACTTACATTGACCCTCTCATAACACAACTTTTCCAAACCGTCTCCTCCATGCAAAAACAAATATCCACCATAAACCAAAATTAGAATGGACCACCCACCTATTATGTTCGTATCAACCCACTATCTCTAGAAATATTGCGAACACTAATGCCACAAGGAATAGAGATGCCTAGATTTGAGAAGTATGGAGGGAAGGAGATGCTTACACCTCCTTATGTAGTGACTTTTTCCTTAACGATAAACTGTTGGCAAAAATATTTTCAAGGACCTTAAAAGACACTGCCCTATAATGGTTTTCATCCTTACCAAACAATTCAATTCGTTCATTCAATGAACTAGTTGATGTATTTATAAATCATTTCCAAGTGTATATGACTCCAAATAAGACCTTGGTCGATTTGATGAGATGCAAACAACATGAAGAAAAGATAACTGATTTTATCTCACAATATCAATCTCTTTACTCTCAAATCGATGTCAAGATTCCCGATCCAAATCTTCAAAAGATGTTTATTGAAAACTTACAAACTAAACTTCAAGATAAACTCACAATGATGAAATTTCCCTCCTTTATGCACTTGTGTACCGCCCTTTGTGATTACCATAATTTGGTTAGTAGTCATGATGCAAAGTCCACTTCTAACTGAGCTAAGAAGTTTGAACATGCCAATTCAAACAATTCACAACCATTTCAAAAGCAAAACAAAGGGTTTTTACAGTTCTATCCCCCTCAACAACCAACTCAACCCGTCAACAACTAAGTAGCAATTGTTAAAGTCACAATACCTTATAGTTATGGAGATCTGAAATGACAGTTCACACCTTTACCAAACACTCTTCATAACACAATGTCCCAACTCATACAACAACAAATGATTACTTTACTTGCTATTAAACCACTCGATCCTACTAAACCTTTACCTACAACCTTTAAACCCAATGCTTATTGTCTTTATCATAGACAAAATGGACATGACATGGAAAACTGTAAGCATCTTAAACACCTTGTGCAAGACCTCATTGATTCCAGCCGTCTATCTATTTCAAATGTTAATGTTCAAGGCGATAAGTCTGTTGCCCAATCCAATCAAAATTCACAAATTTTCACCGATTTAATGCCCAAACATAATGTGTCATTTTTCAAAGCTAGCAAAACTCAAAACAATGATGTGATGAATGTTCATACAGATGTTGCACATCCTGATCCTATTCCACATACAACTACTATTAATCCTATGGATGAAATGGTAGGTGTAATAGACGTTATCCCTCATAAGGGACAACCTAAGAAAACTCTTGATATTACTGTCTCCTTTAAGGACATACTTCCAAATCTCCCCGATGGTCCTCTTTACAGAGCCGGTCATATTTATGATAAGCCCGCTAATGGGATACTCATAGATCCCGCCTATGGAGAGAATGTGATCGCTGAGGAATTTTTGGTATTACATGATCTTTATCAAGATGATTATTATAAACCGAGAGCATGGATCAAAACACACAATGGTTTTTCTTTCCCTACGATAGGATCGATCTTCCTTCCATTACATATAGGACATAAAACAATGGATGTTACATTCTCCATCATCCCATAGTCGAACCAATTTTGTTTGCGACTAGGCCATCCATGGCTTCGCTTAATGAAAGTTGTCCCTTTAGCCATACACAAATGTTTAAAGTTTCTACTTGACAATGACATCTTCACTGTTCACCATAGTGGCTTTAACCCTTTGTCTTCTAGAGAAAAATTATCCTTGGAAGCCTTTTGGCCCGAGCCCATGTAACCTATCATGCCTCGCAAAGATTTATTTTTCATTGCTTACCAAAAGTTTAAAGCAAAGAAAATTGTAGAATTCTCCCTCCGCAACACATCCCCATCCACTTCTGACACTCCTATCCTAGATGAAACAAATGCTTCAACCTAAACAAGGCCCAACCCATCAAACTCAACCAACACCTGAAACTTCCCCCACATCATCCAAATGACCACAAGATAATGATAACAACTTTTTCATGCCTCCTCGTATAAAACAATTTTATAAGGCAAAGGAGAAAGTGGATGAACAACCTTCCATGGTTTCCTCTCTTCGTCCCCTTCGGGAAGAAAAGCAACCAATGGTTGATTAACCCGCTCCTTCACAAGCACAACTTGTCAATAAAACTAAAAGAAATAGAGGAGCTAGGGAGTGTTGGCGTAGATGTCGTGCCCTTGCTCGCAAGTTACAAATCGAAGAAGATAAAGAAAACCAACATCTGCTCTTGACAGACACAATGCATGACGACACTCCCCAATCACAACAAAATGATCCAATACAACAACCACAACCTATGATACACCCTTCATTGGACATTATCATCCACCCTCTTTTCGTGATTAACCTAGATGACAATGATGAAATCACTAAAATAGACGAAGAGGTGCATAATGACCTGAATACCTTATTTTCCTCTTCCATGAACTTAAACGAAAAATATCCTACAAAGAGTGTTGAACCTAGTCCTTCCCCTAGTTCGGCACTTGCACTTGTCCCTTTAGCTAGTTTCCCGCCCTCGGCATATAATGAACATGATTGGGAGGTGGATGACTTGCTCATAGGTTGACTTGCATTTTACTTACTAGTATTTTTATTTTTCTTTTTATTTTTCCTGTGTGTTTGTATGTGTGTATCGTGTTCCCCCCGTAATATGGTGTTTGATGTTCTTATGTGACATTCTTCTATTTGTACCTTCATTCTTCTATATTTCATACATCGCTTTTGCTTTCGATTATTTCTTTCGCTTTCCTTTTCCTTCTGGGGATGACGCAAGGCATTGAGATGATAATTTTTCTTTCATGTTGACCCAAAAAGCCCCTTTTCTTTTCCTTTTCTTTTGTCTTTTTCTTGTGTTTTCATTTTGGGGATGACGCAAGGCATTGAGACCGCAATGTCTCTTTCATGTTGATCCAAAAGGCCCCTTTTCTTTTCCTTTTCTTTTGTCTTTTTCTTGTTTTTCCTTTTGGGGATAACACAAGGCATTAAGATCGAAATGTATCTTTCATGTCGACCCAAAAGGACCCCTTTTCCTTTTCTTTGACTTTTCTTTTTCTTGTGTTTTCCTTTAGGGGATGACATAAGGCATTGAGACCAAAATGTCTCATGTTCACCCAAAAGGACCCCTTTTCCTTTTATTTGAATTTTCTTTTTCTTGTGTTTTCCTTTTGGGGATGATGTAAGGAATTGAGACTGAAATGTCTCTTTCATGTTGACCCAAAAGGACCCTTTTCCTTTTCTTTGACTTTTCTTTTTCTTGTGTTTTCCTTTTGGGGATGATGCAAGGCATTGAGATCAAAATGTCTCTCTCATGTTGACCCAAAATCTTTTCCATTTTTATCTTTTTTCTTGTGTTTTACTTTTGGGGACGATGCAAAGCGTTGAGACACCCTATGCCTCTTCCATGTTAACCCAAAACAAATCTTTCTTTTCCTTTGTTTTCTCTCAATTTGTGTCATTCTTCTAGTTCTATTTATTTGTGGAATGATGACAGTTCTAAGCTCTTTACAAAACATTGCAGCAAAGAACATACTGACCCCAAATCCATAGATCCCTCATGTGTTTGGTATTTTCATTTTGGGGGAAACTCCTTCCTTTTTCTTTTTCCTTTCTCTCACATGATGTAGCCTTACTCAGAAATGTATGACTTGGCATAGGGGCATTCCAAGCTGGCTCTCATGTCTTTCTTCTTTGCATTTTTCATTTTCCACTTTAAAGTAATTGCTCACAAAATAGTGTGTAGCAATTCCTTTAATGTGGGGGCATACATTGGAATTATTCATTTACATTTTTTCTTTTTCATGGTTCTAGTGCATCCTTCTTATTTCATACGATGAATTTTGTCACTTTGTGGATGACATTGGGTGTAGTGTCCTTCATGAGCGTGATCTATCTTAGCATATTGGATTCCTCTTAGTGGCTTGATGCGACGCACTGCATCCCATAAGTTGTGAATCTTCTATTCTTTTATCGGCCCTCTCTTAGAGACATTGGACACAATGGTTCCTAAGCTAAAACCTTGCATGAACTAAGAAAGACTCATTTGAACATTCTTTTGCATGTTTCATTTTTCAATTGTGATATGACCACCTTGCATAACACAACTTGCATGCCTGTAGAGCCATCGCCCTTGTTCATGAGTTCTAAGCATACAAAGCTTTGCTTGTCTCATGGAGCTCAAAATGTCATTTTCTTTTGTGGTGCCTTATTAAAGTTATCAAGAGGTATAACATTGGTATGGTTGAGTGGGAAGCCCATTCTAAGGCATAACTTTTCCCCATAGCCACTTGTGTGTGTGTGTGTGCATACCAACCATGAGTGTATGTTTCTCACCTTTTTGGCCTTCTCACCCAGTGGACATCTATGAGTTCCATCACCTCAGAGTGAGTATACATTTATTTTTTTGGACAAACAACCTAGATCTGATCCACAATAGGATGGAAAAATGATCCAAGCTTGATCTGAATTTCTTTCCTTTCTCCTTCCCTCTTTCATCATTTTTCATCATTTTCATGTGTGTTCCTTTGTGCTAATGATTGGTTTGCCATGGGATCTTGATCCTTGGGACTTGATCATCCCTCTTGATTGTTGTTGTCTCATCTCACCAAGAATCTATGCATTTGGATCCCTCTTGATGTGCATGTTGGGCTACTTTAGTGTGAGTTTGAAGCAAGTTCATCCTCTCACTAAAGAGGGGGGTTAATGTGTCACTAAAAAGTGTATAGTTGGACATTTTTATGCTCACTTGAGTCTCTCTCATGGAATTTGGCTTGATTTTTCCTAGATTTAATGTTGTAATGTGGTCAACACACTCACATTAGGTCTTGGACCCTTGAGAATCATTAAGAATTCTAGGATGTCTTGTAAAAGTGTTGTGAAGTGTTGTAACCCACTTTCACACTTTTCTAGGACCCTTTCATTATAATTCACTTAAATAACCTCTTTTTATCACTTACCAAGTCTTATTTCAAATTGTTGTAAAGATTTGTAACAAAATATCATGCTTTTCTAGGCTTGCCATCACTAATTTGACTTTCTTATGTTTAAATGACCCCTTAATGCACTTTCCGACCCTACTTAGGTGTATTTTTGATAATATTCCTGTTAAACCTTATTAAATACACTTTAATCCCCGACACCCAGTAAAATTTCCTAGTGGAACCAAGTCACCACTTGGGGTGACTTAGTTCCACTGACAAAAAATCAAAATAATTTTAATTTTGTAGACACGCAAAATTAACATTATGCATTTGATCAAAATCACACTCATCCATTCATCAGGGTAAATTCATCAACTTAAATCAAATAAATCAAACTTGATCCTATCATCATCTCTTTGATTAAATAAATCAATCATTTATTTAATTAAATCTCAAAGCATTATTCATCTCCCTTTGATTTGATTTAAATCCCTAAATCAAGTCAAAGTGGTCAAATCAGCTTAATCATCATCTAGCTAATTAATCCTGATTAAATCTAATGCTAATCTCATCCCACTTGCATTCTCTAGATTTGGCCACTTGCACATGAAATTGCATTAATTGATTTATCAAAATCTTTATTTTCAACTTGGCATAAAGGAAGAATATTCTCCAAGTTTGAATCTCCCCCAAGTGGACATGTACACCACCAGAGCATTTATGAGGCCTTACATGTCTCTTACATGTCCCCTTCCAAAGGTCAAACTCAGCATTCATTGCAAATTTGAATTCAAATTTCCCCTCTTGGGCACTCTTCCCAAATCTTGCACAACATCAACTAATCACATGATGACAAGTGTCCTCAACTTTGGCTTGTTTTTGATCCCACATTGGTCCCTCTTCAACACTTAGCATTTTGAAAATCCTTAAATAGGTGCTTCATCCTCAAGCAAATCCTTCACAATTTTATGCAAGGTTACTCTCTTCATTTGAGATTTGATCTTGTTCATCATCACTCCATCATCTCCATTTGCATTTTATCATCTTGAGCTTTTATCAAGGATTGGGAAAGGGTCACTAGCACATGTGACACCAATCCACTATGAGATAGAGTTGGATCATGTCTTTTATATGCTTTCTTTAGTTTCTATTGTTCCATTTTATTGCATGATTGACATGTTTCATTATTTCATAGGGATGTTAAAATGTTGTTTTGTTTTAAACTAACCATTTTGCAGATTTTAGCATCCACAATTTTCTAGTGGGATTTTATTCTCTTGACCTTAAGGTCGGCCTGTGATGTGTTATTTTTAGGAAATATCAGAAAATAAAGTATAAATAAAAGGTTTTTCTCTCATTCTCACCCCCATTCATTATTCAAGCAAATCATTCATTCACTTAATCATTCAAGCAATTATTAAACAATCCTCAAGCATTCTAAGTGTCATCAAGCATCCATTGGAGCATCTTCTTGCATATCTTCAGATTTCAACATCAAGAGTTTAGTGAGTTTGTGACATTGTGACATTTCATGTTATTCATTCATCATTCTCTCTTTATTTTATTTCATTTTATAGGGTTTGATTACTAAATTGGGGTTTGACCAAGGCAAACCCCTATTCTCTAACCCTTAACCCTTTTTCCCCTCTTTGCATGTTTGTTTACAGGTATTGTATGCATATTTGTCAAAGAGAAAGGTGTTAAAAATTGGTCAACAATCCATCAAAGTCATCTAATTCAACAAAGCTCTAATTGAAGCTTGAAGATCTCTTTCAACCCGTTTTTTGTAGAATCAGAACTGGACACCTGTCAGGAAGGGAGGTGCAGATCGAAAGCTACAGATTCATGTCTTGAATTTCCCAAGATTCCTAGGTGGACTAAGTCACCATCTATGGCAGATTAGTCCCACTTCCATGTCTGAAAAGTGATTTTTACATTTCTGAATACCCATTTGGCAGAAACCTGTTATGGCAGAATCTCCATGAAATAGGACTAAGTCACCCAGCTTGGCATAAGTGTCCCAGTCAACTTTTCTAGTCAATTTTGTAGGATTCCAAAGCCTCTCTACATCATACTTCAGTTTCTAGGTGCACCTCTCCAATCTTGTTTAATTTTGTTATTGTTTACTTGCATTCTTAGGTCATTTTGCATACATCACTGTGTTTTCAAACAACTTGCATTTCTTAGGTTTTGCATCAATATTCATTATATTTTATCAGTTCTTTTCATTTATGACATTGCATTTAGACATATTTCAATCATACTTGCATTATTCTTTAGTGAACCTCCAATTTTTTGTGGGATACCTTCTCCTTTTAGGTGAAAAACTCTAGAAGTGTAAGAAAGAAGCCCCGCTACAAAAATTTGCAGTTCAATTTGATATCTTTGGTTATGAAAATCCTATTCCAATTAAGATTAGAGGAAAGATACCAAGACTATGGTAATAATTTATTCATAGATGAAGAACATCTTAGATACCTCATCAATGTTACTAATGAATATGAAATTGAATATGAAGATGTAATGATGAATTTGTTTGTCTAGTCCCTAGAGGAGAGTTTAAATAAATGGTATATATCTCTCCTTGATAATATTACTAATATAGGGAGAAATTTATGATACTTTTTTAGTCATGGTATGGTAATAGGTTAACCCTAAGTTTTCTATCCAAGAGTTCACCACCATCAAGAAGGGGATAAATGAAATAGTGGTTGATTTCAAGATAAAGTTCATCATGTTAATGAGAAAGGTTCCTCCATAACTTAGAACTAATGACTTCATGTACCTAACTGTGTTGTATTGTGGTGTGTTTGATGTAAAAATTGGGCATTTCTTTAAATACTAGAGTCCACAAACTCTCAAATAGTCTTATGATATTACAATCAATATTGAGAGTAAAATGAAAACTTTAGATAAACACATAAAAAGGGTAGATGTCATTTTAACTCAACCAAAAAAAAAAGGCCTTGCTAATAATTTAATTATTGATTATAAATTAGACAAGTTGATGGGTGTTCCAAAAGACCTGTTGTACAAAGTTGCAAGAAATTAGAAGGTTTTTCCATATTCTAATGTTTCAACTTAGTATAATGAGGAACAATGTTTACACAATAGTCCCTATAACTATGATTGGTCCAAAAATACCACAATAACATGATTGGTAAAGATACTTCAATTAGCATGATAAAGGAATGCAAATATCCACTTATATGCGATAATATGCACTATCATGATTCTTCTTTATGGTGTGAATCTTACTGCCTTTCCCATGACCCAACAAACTATGAAAATATTCTAATTAGGTATAGAAATAAGGAAATCCCTTATGAAGAGAAAAAAGTGGTCAATTAGATTTTTCAATATTAGTTCAATGTTAAATAAATTAAGTATTTTGGTCATAAAAATGTTTATCAAATATTCCAAAATGACCATGTTGTGGGTCCTAGAAATTATGAGTTTCCAAGTGATATTTTGAACACCTAAGGGTAATGATTAGGTAGAAATATCAAGGAAGAATAGCATCAAAATATGACAAGAGGGTTATTTTTGAGGTTCCATATATACATGCTCAAAATGCCTACCATTAGAGAGGTGTACATGTTCCCAAAGAGACAATAATAAATATATAACATCAAATATGGATCAACATAGTTCAAAAAAATAAAGGTGTGCAATAAGGGATAATACCAAGAATGAAAACCCTAAAGATAGAACAATTAGAAAGGGAGAATATCTAGTATAATAACCATCAAGAAAAACATGGTATTCATTGTTATAGATAAAATAATGCAACACCTACGACTATGAAGGATAATTCAGAAAGAGCCTTGTTATGAAGTAGTGACACATTCCTTATTAGTTGTTGGATGGAGTTACAAACAAAGGGAACAAGGAAAATGTGAAAGGTAATGATTTTGTTTCTTTCTTCTTTTCCAATGCATTTCATTCCTTAAGAAAGTGACATAATAGTTCCACAAGGTATGCCATTGCCTATGTATATCCCTATACATATGATTTATGTGCTAAGACCAATTAGAATCATTATCTCTATCACTAAAATATATAAAATCCCTAAACATAAAGATAATATTTTGTTATGTTTTTTAATAATGAATGAAATTGACTAGTTTCTTATAAACCCAATTTCCATAAAGAAAAGGAAGATACCTTTGAGGTGCACTTAGGGAATTAATTTTCAAATAGTAAATGCACATTTTGATCCTTTTTACACCACAATGTTTATTAATGCATGGTAGTTCATAGTTATATACTAAACTATGGTGCCTCAAGTAATGTGGTGTCCCTCATTATCATGGAACATTTAGGGTTGAAGGTTTCTAAGTCATGGAAAATGTTTTTCCATGGATTCCTATGAAGTGAATACTATGGTTATTGTCAACAATAGAATTTCAAATGATTACACGTCCTAATAATTCATTCTTGACTACCCAACTAATTTGAGTATGTTGTTATAAAGAAGTTGGGTTGGTTCAATGAGTGATACTATCCCAATAGACCCATTCTATGCTAGTATCCCATTGAAAGGTGAGATTTTTAAATTACACAAAGAAAAGAAGGTGTAAATTATAGTAGAGGACCAATACAAGATAGTTAATAAATTACATTGCATAGACATTGAATTTGATCACTTCATCATATTTGGGAAGAGAAAAGTGAGGCTGTAGATGTTACAAGTATGAAGGTGTTGTCATTGATGTCATGGAAGTTGGTTATTGGTTGTATATGTCGAGGATATTGAGAAAATTGTAATAAAGAAAGTTTGCAGGTATTTTGTGTGTGCTTTGGATTTTGCTCTGAGATGTGTTCTTATGCTAGTACAATTTTGAAGTGTTGTTCATGATTGTTGGTAGTTGTTGTATCTAGAATTTGGGCATCTAGATCATTGTTTAGTGCAAGATATCTTTACCAGTATGTGATTGTGCAGTTTGGTGTGTCTGGTTGAGGTTCAAGAGAAATGTAGTTTCTCCTGTATAGGAGTGAATTTGTACCCCTCTTGCAAATTCCCCTTTTACACCCTCCACCTTAGAAAAATCAAATTTGACCAAGTAATTCCATGTCCTCATTCCGTACCCCATCCACTTGGCACCTTTTTTTAGTGTCAGTGGGGGAATTTCTATCAGGGATGCATGCACAATGCACGGATGTCTACGTGGTGCGCTGCCATCCTACAAGATTCCTACCTCTAGAATTTGCAGAGGTGTTACGTTCTCCATTGGTGATGAAGCATAACGCCCCTAGGCCTTCCTGCCAACCTTTGAATGGCTCTTTTCCTCCCAAACCTTCTTCAAATGGCTATCTTTCTCATTCAATCTATCTCTTTAACAATTCTTGATCTTCTTCACACATTCTGAAATCTTCTTAACAATTCTTGATCTTCTTCACGTTCATTTGCTCCATACCCTTGCTACTTGTTGCACTATTGGCTTCACGAATCCAACAATCACAACATCCTACACATCTACCATAGAAGTTGTAGCTTAGTGTCTTGCGAGACTACTTTCGGCATTGTTGCGGCTACATCAACTCTTCCATAGCTATGGACTTGCATTCCTATCTCATTGGCCTTGAGTGCCTTTGTCGAGGGTTGTAATGCTTTAGTATTACTACTTTGTTGGATTTGAGTAGCATAGTGTCTCTCATAGTGCTTGGTTGCATTTCCATTCGAACATCATTTTATTTATCCTTTTCGTGTGGAGCTTGTTGGTGAACTGGACCCTTTGTGAGTTCACTTCCACCACCTTTGTTTTTGTCACTTCTATATCATCTTTCTAGTTATTTTTCTTATTATGTTAGTTATCATTTTAATTAGTACTTCAAACCTCAACTGCTCGGATGTCAGTAGGTTTACTGTACCTTTTACATTCCTTTTGCAATTTCTTTCTATATAGATGCCAATACACTTGTGAGACACTAGTGTGTCACGCTATTGTCCCTGATCTGCGCTATTGTCCTTTGGGAGAGAGTTGTTTGAGGCACAATTGGGATTCCAAAAAAAATCTCACTTAGTCCTAACTTAACTCTCAGGTTAGTAGAGTGGTAGAAGCACTAAGGGTGCTCTTCATTCTCTATCCTTGGAATTAAACATTTGTCCAACTTGAGGTAGATTAGGGAAGCCTTCTACTCTCGACTCTCCATGACCTGAAGCCTTGGTGTGGTTGGTCCCCCTCTACATTTTGGTGAACCGGACGTGAACCATTTTGGTTCCATTTGGTAGTGCTGAAAGACCCTTCCCTCATGTTCTACGAGTGTTGTAGGTGTGAGTTTTGTTAGGAACATAGCCTTGCAACCCAACCTATGAAACCTAGTGGCATAGCTGGAGAGGTTTCCTAGACATTATGAAACCTTGAGTGGGTCACCCTCTAACTGCGAAACCTTTGGGGGCTCCTGTGAAAGCTTTGTCTAGTATATGAAGAAATGGCCTCCTTCTTACATCTACCCATACAATTTGCACAACTTGTGAGTGAATCTCCTAGCATAACATTCACTTCGCAAGACTTGCCAATGAATTCCAACAGAGAACCGTCTCCCTTATATGTCCTCACATGTATCAATGGAAACACCGTAACAGGTGTCCTCGTTGATCTTGTGTCAGGTGAATGCCATCATTGAGGAGATTATGTTGATTAATTTATTACACAATGATGGGTATGACGAATCTAGGAGTACTATTCGTACACATGATAGGATTTCCATTCCTCCCATTGGTTGCATCACCTTGTTAGTCCTAGTTGTACCTAGATCCGTGAATGCTCTATTTCACATAATTATCGATTTTGATCTCTTCAAGGCGAAACTAGGTATCCCCTAGTTGGTTTCTATGAATGTAGTTCCCTCGATAGTTCATAAGTGCCTAAAGTTTTCCCATGAGGGTTTGGTGCATGTAGTCCATGACACGGGTTATAAATTGTTGATTGCGCATGGGGGCTACTCGCTAGATCACTTTTGGCCTGCGCCTGTTGGTCCGCTTCCTCCTAGGACAGAGCTCTTGTACCAAACTTATGTGATTGCGCATGGGGGCTACTCACTAGATCACTTTTGGCCTGCATCTGTTGGTCCGCTTCCTCCTAGGACAGAGCTCTTGTACCAAACTTATGCGAAGTACAAGAGTGGGGGCATAACACCTAAAGTGAGATACCCTCCTCCCTATGCCATTTCGTGTAGATCTTGTCTCAAGGTGGAAAGTGAGGCTTGCTTGGCTCGAAAAAGGGAAGAGGAGAAATGCGCCCAGTGCTCTTCTTCTTCTTCTTCAATTGTCCCACCTGTCGCTTCCTCTCGCCTTGTTGTGATGCCATCAACTTCTTCTCCTAAGTGTTTTTCGGAGAATCTGATGGTGCTCGCTTGGTGAAATCCCCAGCGTCTGGTGTTTGAACTTCTCGTGTTACCCACAGTGCTTCGGCCCGTTCGGTATGGTAAAGGGAAGGGTCCCTATGGAGCATCCTCTATGTCTCAGCCTCCATAGCCTCCTACTACTCTTTCCTTTAAGACAGTGAATGGGAAGAGGCATGTCGCTGAGGTGTTAGAGCTGGCTCCCCCCATTGTTGTTCCATCATCCTCTCCATCTCTCCCTCCTATTCTTTACCAAGAATCCCTCCCTTTTTTGAAAATGACCGTGATGGATACTTTGATGGTCAAATAGAAGCCTTTCATCCTTTCTCATCCTGCTTTGGAACCTCCTACTGTGTCCTCTCCCATCCTCTCTGCTCAGTTCCTTCAACTTTAGTCTTGCTTCTGGATCTCTCCACGAGCATGAATGATCCTCACCCGAAGAGGGTGCAGGTATTTATTGCTCCTTCAGGAGAGCCTACCCTTTTTATGTCCCTCCCTGACATCCTGCCATTTTAAAAACTTGTGGACATGCCGAATACCTTAGTGGTGTTCGCCGTAGTTTTCTCCTCTTCCTCTGTGCCCTCTACTTTTTCTGTGGGGATCTCGTATCCCCTAATGAAGGAGAAAATGGAGGATGACCCTGCTTGCAATGGGGGTTGGAAGAAGGGTTCACCTTCTTCGAAGGGTGGTTCTATGTTGGCTTGTGTCGTCCTTGTGACAAAGGAAGCTCCGACGTCCTCGGAGTTTGTCACTACTCCCGATTCATTCAATGAGCCTAGCAGCGGATCTTAGGCACTTCCCCCCTCACCCGTTGAGTTAACACATGACACTCCTACAAAGTGCATGTTTAATTCTGTGGACAAAGTCCCAACCCTATCGGTGATTTTTGCAAGATCGCTGACATTCACCCCACAAGAACTAATCAGAGAAGACCTCGAGGGGCTTTCTTCCTTGGCTCTTGTTGTGGGAGGTTCGAAGGGTTCTCCCTTGATATTTTCCCCTTGCAGGTTTGTCCACCCTCCCCATACAATGATCTAGATTGGGAGAACAATGACCTCTTGGTTGATGAGGACTAGGAGGGTGCTTCTTCTTTATCTATATATTAGATTGTGTGTGTGTATTGTGTTCCCCCATGCTTGCGTTATGTGTTCCTAGATGAACCTTGTCACCCTTGTAGGTGCTTGGATACAGGAGTGATTTTGTGTCATAAAAAATCCTCTATTTGTAACATCATTCTTCCTTTGTTGTGTATTGATTTTTCAATAATTGGGAACGATGCAAAGTGTTGGGGGTATTTAGGCTTCCCTTCCATCTTGACCTAATTTTTTTGTTTTTATTTATTTTTCACATTTATTTCTTCACATGATCTGATATAGTAGGGGGTTGATGACAACTCAATTATATACTATTATATCTATTTATCTATATTTATGAGTAGCTCTGACCCTAAAATATCAAATCGCCCTTGTCCCTTGTTCATGATGTTGTTGTCTCTTCTTTCCTTGTGCTTATCTTTCTTGCTTGCTTTGTGATGTTGTGGCACTCATGTGTTGTCCCTTGTGTATACGAAAAAATTACCACGGTTACATCTCTCTATGTCCCACGACCCACAAAATCACTTTTTCATTCTTGCTTTTCTCTCCTTAGGATGTCACATGCCTTTTGTGCTTGGCACACACCATCCTAAGGGGGGGCTATCATATCACTCTAATTTTCAAAAAATTCATTTAGTGGTCAACAAATCTTTTCTTGAAAATCCTTTCAAAATATTTTTCAAAAATTGCATTCCTCAACAAGGACCACTAGCGGAACATTTTTTCCTTCATCTTGGGTAAGTAAAAAAATAATTTGAAAAAATTTCCTCCAAGGAAGGAGTACCTTCTCTTTCTCTCAAAGTTATGACCTCCCCCTTGTGAGGAGGCCTTCTTCCTTTCGAATTCCTTGATGAAGTGAAAATATTTCAAAAGGATTCCTTGATGTTGAATTGATTTACAAAAAATACTCTTGCATTTTCAAACAACATGTCCCTTGAGTGGACCTCTTTTCTTTTGAATGGTTCTCGAGGTACCCCTTTGAAAGCTTCTCTTTTTATTTTTTGATTGTTTGTGTGACTATATGTTTTCTTTCCTGCGTGGTTTTTTGTTATCTAACATATTTTGTTTGTGGATTAACATGTTGCTTTACAAGTGCGCCTGCCAAGCTTCTTTCCAATCCAAATTTGTGGAGTCCCCCACACTGGGATTTCTTCAGGAGAGAGTACCTGAGGGCACCTTCTTTGTGGGTTTGAGGACCTATGAAGTTCTTACACCTTGCAATATTTGTCCATCATTGGTCTACGGGGCTTTGGTGTACTTTGTTTGAACCTCCTTAGGAGAGAGTACCTGTTGAGTTATTTTCCTACCCTGCACTTTTGGGCTCACCAAATTGTTGTCTGCTTCGTTGATGATTCAAGTATACATTTCTACACTCTTTCGATCTACTTTACCGAACACTCATTGGCACTTATGTTCGCTAAAGTGGGGGAAAAATGTATAGGAGTGAATTTGAACCCCTCTTGTGAATTCCCATTTTATACCCTCCACCTTAGAAAAATCAAATACGACCAAGTAATTCCACATCCTCATTTTGTACCCCATCCACTTGGCACTTGTTTTTAGTTTTAGTGGGGGAATTTCTGTCACGGACGCACCGGCGGCACGCGGAGGTCTGCGTGATGTGTTGCCATCTTGATGGGATTCTTGCCTTTGGAATCTGCAGAGGCATTACATTCTCCATTGGCGATGAAGCGTAATGCCCCTGCACCTTCTCATCAACCTTTGAATGGATCTTTCCCTCCCAAACCTTCTTCAAATGGCTTTCTCATTCAATCTATCTCTTTAGCAAACTAATTTCATTGAGTATGGGTTTGTATGATCTTAATCTCATAAGTTCTTAGTGTTTTTAGAATCTAATGGCTTGAATTATGTTTTCATTTGATCACTCATATTTCCCCTATGACATTTTGACATGATTGGTGGGACCCACATCCCGGATTTAACCTTTTCTGTGAAGTTTTTATTGTCCTGCAGGTTACAAAGATGCATTTGAAGAAGATCAACGCTTTTGTATGGAGTAGTGCAAACCTTTTGTCAAAGATTGACACATATGTAGAGATACAATGACACTTTTTTTATATCACGATGCTTTTAACTGATACATTTTCTTTTCTATTTGCAAGAAATTACGACGTGTTTGTTTAAAGAACGATGGTATTGCATAATCCTGACACTTTTGAATATTCAAATATTCATGTATTTATAATATATCAACACTTTTATTTTAACTATCTATGGGAAAATGTTGATGCTTGTGTAAAAGGTCGACGCATCTGTAGAAGGATGGCGCTTTTGACTAACAACTCACAACATTTTTGCAAATATTGGTGCTTCTATTATGACTATCTATTTTTCCATTTGTAGGGAATTTCGACACTTCTATTTAAAGGTCGACACATTTGCAGAAGGTCAACGCATCTAATTGTATAGAAGGATTCAACACATTTGCAAAAGCTTGATGCTTCTGTCAAGTATCAATGCTTTTTTTCTATTAAGGTTTTTAATTTTTTTTTTAGATCTTTCATTTTCCTAACCTTAACATCTGATTGTTTCATTGATCTTACCTATTTTGAGCTAACATTTTGCAACGTGTGGCATTCGATGGAAGAAGACTAAGTGCAAGACTACTAAAATTTTTGTTGTAGGTTTTTTATTATTCTAGAACTCACATTTCATTTTGGTGTACCTAAAATTGACTTGCACATTTCATTTGGTGTACCTAAAATTGAACAATCAACTTTCACACTTCATTTTGTCATACTTAAAAATGAACGATAAAACTTTTATTTTATTTGGTGTGCCTAAAATTGAAAAATCAACTTGCACACCTATATTTGGGCTTAATTAAACAATACAACTCTCATTTTGTTTTTGTGTACCTAAAATTGAACAATACAAATCTCATTTTACTTTGGTGCACTTAAATGGATTCTTTGATGTGTTTGGTAGGTTAATGTGTGCATATGCTCTTTCCTTCCACTTCATGAGATCTTGAAAATCAAAAGAACCAGTAACTTGCAATTTATTTTTACACCTAAGGTGTGACTGTCTTTGTATGCTCTCCCCTTGTGACTCCTAAAAATGATCTTGGGGATTAAAAAAAGTGTCATTATCATTTATTTCAAGTAGGGGGCCTACTTGGGGATTAATACCTCAAGGTTGACCTCAACCATTTTTTGGGTGGGGCATAAAAAGTGGGGAGAATGAAATTTGTACCCCAAGGCATGGCCAATGTCCTTCAAGCCAAGCCTCATGACCCTCGGTCCACCGAGACATGTATAGGTGTTGAGCAGAAGAGACCCCTCTCAACTCGAGCATAATAGACGAGCTCACTATTCATTGATCCCCCACTACAAAATTGTTTTCTAGTAGCCTTTAATACCTTTTATCCATCATTTTATAGTGGTGTAATGTACAATATCATGCATTAAGTTACTCACCATGTACTTCCCCTTGTTGAGGTGACTAACATTCCTTGATTAGGACTTTTTACTTTTTAAGGTGAGAGGTGTGAAGGTGGTACATGGCCTTCATATACTCTAGCCACCCATTCATTGTGGAGGTATAGCTTTGACAGGTGGGCCTACTATGATTTGATAAACTTGATCTACCACTAAAATAGATTTTTTATCTATGGCATGTATTCATTGTTAAACTACCCGTGATACCAATTAGCATGGTCTTGTTGAAGAAGACACGTGAAAATCTACCAAAAAATCCTTTTGATTCAATCCTATATGATTCTTTGTTGTTTTTATCACTTGTCAGATCAAAAAAACATAAATCATACTTTAAAAATTCAAGAAATTTCAAAACCTTAGATGTTCTTGGGATCAAATTGCAAAAACCCTATCTCTGAGTCAAATCAACGCTTTTTTATTGAGAGGGGTAAACGATTTGACATGGAGCTATGAGCCGATGAGATCACAAATGGAGGACCTCATCCCCAATATAAATTCTCAACAATTACACCCCAATGGGGTTTGAACCTTGATGGAAAGAATAACAAAAAAGCCACTTAACCATCACACCATGCCACTATTAGCATCAAATCAACACTTTTGACTATCATCTTGTACCACTATTTTTGCATCACGATGCATTTTTTTTTACTAAAACAATGCTTATATTTGTAAATCAATTCTTGTGTGCATCTTGACATGTTTTTCTCAGAGAAATCTGTCAGAAAAACCTGCAACACAGTACCTTAATGCATATGACTGTCACAATGCAACACTTTTTCTTATACACTGACACTTTTGTATAATTTCAATGCTTTTGTCAAAAATTAGTGCAACACTTCTTATTTTAGCTTGATGATTTTGACTGTTAATCTAAAACAATAGGACCTTGAAAATTTCTAGATTCCTGATTTTAACCAACAGACAGTAGAAAACCAGAGTCTTATGCAGAATAGAATTGTAGTCATCGTTTTCCTCCAAAATAGTATCCAAAAACCTTGTTGATATTCATCCCATACAACTAGTTCATTTTGGATGTGTTTAAACACCTTCTAGTAATCTTCAGATTAAAATCAACCCATCAAAACTAGCAAAACAATCAATAAGAAAAAACCTAAATTTGACATTGGTCATTTTGATTAGATCTCCTACTTCATCCCCAAGTTTAGCTTTTTGCTTGGAAAACTATCTTCTTTAAAGTATCTAGTTGAATTAGTGTTAAAACTTGGTGAGACGACTTGCTTGGGAGTCTTAGTCTACTCCTAGGTTTGTGACCTCATTATCATTTTCCATCGCTTGGAATCTTTAGTCTAGGACAAGTAAGGATTGTCAATCAAACATCTATCACAAGATCTAGTCCAAAAAACTGTCTAAATTGAAGGTTTGATATCTTCCACTCATCATCTAGACATTGGTCCAAAATCACTTAAGGTGTCACTACTAGCCCAATTGGAAGCAACTCAAACATCTAAACAAAACCATCTTCATCCAACTTCACATCTAACATCTCTTAGAGTTACTACAAATTACATGACTACAACAAGATCTCAACATAAGAAAAACATGGAGTCAAACCCTAGTGGTTCTAATGTTCCTACCACTAAGGGTGCTATTGGCACAAGTCTAGGAATGCCTGATTTTGATCCTAAAGGGTATAGTACTCCAACATAACCCAAAACATCTCAAGTTGAAATGGTATACATAGAAGACATCACCAACAAGCCCCAAGAATTTACTCCTGAACAACTATTAGAAATGACACAAGACCCTTCTCTTGTTAGAGCACTTGATGTTATGATACAGGTTGATCCAAATCAATGCATGTTGAAACTTGCACAAGGAGGTGCTAAACTACCCGTAAAATTTGACGTTAATACACTTAGAGAAGAAGAAGCCTTTACACATGTAGCATAAATGAATCATCCACGTGAAAACGAATAGGTTTGGTATATCATGTTATACAACAAATACCAAAACCTCCTTTAGCTAATGTACTGGGTCAACCTACAAAAACTCGACCAGGAACGGATTTGACAAAATTTGAACAACAATATGTAAATCCGTTGTTTCACAATCAAGGTCTAGGCAATCAAACAAACTTAGACTTTCCAAACACAAACATCCCACCAACATATACAAATCAACCGAATTCCAACATTGCAAATCCAAACACAATGAATTATGGGACAAATCCATTTACAACACCACCTTCACAAAATGTACACCCTCAACAATACATCTCACAACAACCACGTCAACAAAACCCCAACAAAAACATCAAAAACAACATCAACAACAACAATCCACACATCAATATATTTCACAAAAAAAATCCTACCCCACAACAACAATAAAACGTTTCTTATCAACTGCAACTACTCGCACAACAACAAACATCTCAACAAAATCCCCAACATTCATAATACATCTAATATCAACCACAAAACCCTCAACAAAACATCATTCCTCAACACAATAGGTGTTTTACATAAGTATTTTCATCCTCTTGTAAGAGTTAACTCTATTTTTCTATTTTGATTTCATGTCATTGCTAGAATAGGTTCATTTAATCTAGTTTTTTGCATTAGGTTTTTATGTAGCTTTAGTTAATTTATAAATCTAACATGGTATTAAAATAGATCAATCAATTTCTAAATTGAGAGATTCAAGTGAATAATCACTTTGCATGATTTTTTTCTTAAAACCTAATATATTCTTCTCTTGTATTTTTTCATAGAATGGTTTGATGAGAAAAATAAATCTCCAAGGTTTCATTTTTTGTTTTCTACATTCGAGGTGTGAGCTAATTTTCAATAATTCATACATAATTTTTTGCTACAACAATTATTGCCAAAAAACTCAAGAAATTTAGTCTTCGCTTTTGTTTTACTCAAATTAAAGATTGGAACACTGATCTCTACCAAAAAAAATAAAAAAAATTGATTTTACATCATACAAAAGACCTCTATTTTTGAAATATTTTTTAATAACACAGTCAGTACCATTATATCGAAAACCTATCAATCAACTTATCGTATTTACCTAATTTAAGTAAAATTGCAACGAAAGACTATTCTTCCACCCAAACATAAAACCCAAAGTTGAATAACTTCATTTAAGTAGCACACTTATTTTATTGGTCAAAGAACTCATTAGTTGTATTCCAAGTACATCATTGGTCTTCCTATTTTTTCCGTCACCTCTTAGAAAAAATCTAAAGCCCCATTAAATGAGTAGGGGCGTCAACTTTGTCTTTACCCTATATCTCTAAGTGGACTCCACTCTTGTTTTGGCTTATCCACATTCGATGTAGGAGGAAGTTTCTAAACATCTCATTTCCTTTGACCTCAAATATTTAACGTGCCAATGTCCACTACCATTATGTATGAGAATATTTCCCCTACACGAAAATAAAATGTCTTTACTCCATGGAATTATTCAAGGTACTATGGTTGGAAGCATACATTGGAGTTATTGAGCGAACAACTTTTTTTTAAAATTTAGCAATTTTTTTTTTTGAGTTTGAGGTCTTAGTGATTCGTAATTGAATCTTATTATTGTTTAGAAGATTATAATTTACACTAATATAATTATCGTGTGTAAGGAGATATACAATAAATGCACCTCCAATATCATAAGGTTTTTTAAACAAAATTCCCTTTTACAACTGCACATAACTATATACATAAAGTAGAATCAAGATATAAATTTTCACATTAATCCTTTGAGGAAGTAATATCGATTTCAAATCTAAGTAAATTTTAGTATCATAATAACATATAAATTAAGACTTTTAAGAATAAGAAATAAAAATTAATAGGTAGAAGAAAAAATATGTCAATATATGTGGGGGAAACCCTTTTGGGTAGAAAACCACACACTCTAAAGCACAAAATTAATGTATTAATTTGCAACAAAAACATGTAGCAATACACTTGTAGGCTCAAATGACATGAAGATCTATATATTGCTTCTTTGAAGGAAGCTTGATTGCATAACCTTGCAATAAAAGCTACTTATGCATATCAACCCAATCACTTGAAAAAATAGGCAAACACCAAAAAGCAAACCATAAATGGTTTTGGAAAACCATGAGCTACCCATGAGTCCTCTAGGGTTTCAATTTTATGAGAGTGTGTCCACCATTAAAGCTACTCTCAGAACCTATAGAGAGGTGGCTATTGAAGCAAATATGTGTAACCATTTGTCTCCTTGGCCAATTGTAAGCATTTTGGAGGGTTTTAAATAGTAGGGTATGGAAGGTTTCTTTCTATTTGAAAATTTCCATTCACCACATTTGTTGATGTGATTGTAATAGAGTTTAGATGAGTATCATAGCACTTTAAATCAATGCAAGTTGTTATTTGTATTATTCTGGTCTTTTGTTGCATGTGAATTTTATTAGTTTGGAGCAAGATTAACAAGTAGATGTTGTTACTATTTTTCATATCTTTTTTATTCTTTTAATGGTTGGATATAACTCTATAACTCAATAAGGCACCAGCCTTGAAGACTCAAACCTTCCACATACACTTTAAAATAAAAATTGCTCAAAGGTGGTCATAAGAAGTAGATCAAGATCAATATTTACTATTCATGGTTCAATAACATAAACCAAGGAAAATATTAAGCAAAATGTAATTGTTATATTCTTATATAATCATATTCAATATATCCATAATTTGCTAATATTTATAAAACTCTAAATTAAACTATCATGAGAGCTTATAGCATTGTCATTGTTTACAAACGCTTGTGAAAAGCATCAAATAAGCTTTAAAAGAGGTCTTTGTAGTTATTAGATCTTGACCTAGTGATAGAAATAGGGGTCAAGTATGTAATTTGGGTATAGTTTTTATTTTTCTTAGTTATCCATTTTATTTTATTTGAATGCTTGCTAAGGCATACCTCTAGGAACACACTCTTAGGTTTAAGCTAAGACAAAAAAAGTAAGAGAGTCTACCCATTTTTGTAGTTATCATTTAACCTTCCTAAATATGTAGATGGGCCTATCTTTAACTTCATTATGAAAAACCCCTGAGATTGTAGGTGAAGAAAATCTCTGGGACTTTGAACCTATTAATTTAAGACCTAACAATTGGTGATATTAGTTTTAGGACCCCCTGTTAGAGACCCATATGCCCCTAGGTGTCTGAGTCCTCCTCTACATGCCAGATCCAATTTGTTATAATAGGTGCACAATCTCCAATACTTCTCAAATCTGCCTACAATATACTATTTTAGTCTACGTGTTTCTAAAATATTGCATTTGGCATATTAGGTCATATAGTCTAATTAGGTTAGTGAATATAAATCAAGTTCAATCTATTCCAAAGCCCCAAGAATGCAAACCCAAGTCTAATTGACTCACCTTCATGGTTGAAAGTTAGTCTATTCACCTTGTTGATTTGCTCTAATGTTATTGTTGAAAAAGGAAGGTAATTGATCCTAGGTTTTGGAATTAAACTTAAGGACATCCTCCACTTTTCCTTTTCCACCCATAATAGTGGCGATAAATTCCATCATATAAAACTCTCAATAGGAAGTTATCAACTAGATTCATAAATGTTTGCTATCCCTATTAGGGGAGCATATGTAGTTTTGGGTTTGCAATGGATTAAACAATTAGGAACAATAAATTTAAATTTTCAAGGCTTATCCATGAATTTTATGATACATGGGAAAAAGTATGAACTTTTTGGAATAAATCACCACCAAGTGACATCATTAGCTCCCATAGGATGGAGACCATAATCATGACATGGAATTAATACCAAGAAGCATTATTCATCCCAACAAAAGTTTCTATTTATCCCCTATGCTTATTCTTAACAAAAAAATGATCCATGGAGAATGTTCTCACATTACAAGAAGCTAAAGAAATCACTCATAAAGATAAGTTTCATATTCCTATTGTTAATGAATTGGAAGAAAATAAAATCTATGCAAAACAATCCAAATGTGTCTTTATGGTAAAACAAGTAGAATACTCAAGACATTTGGTGTCACTTAAATGTTTAAATATGAAATCTAAGAAGAGACAATGTTTGGGTCTAATCGAATACGATATAATATTTGTTCATGTACCTATCATCCTATAAAGAAAAAATTCTTTTGGGGAGGTATTAAAGTGAATATACAAAAAATTGTGATAGAATGCTTGATATGCCAACTAAATAAAAGGGAAATAATAAAGACTCCATGCCTCTTACAAACATTAGGCATTCTAATACAATAATGGGTAGAATTATTAATGGACTTCATTATGGGGCTGCCAAAGACAAATAATATTGATGTAATTTGGATTATTGCAGATAGACTAAATAAGAATGCATATTTTTTTGAACTCTCGTCTATTTTCTACTAATATTATGAAAAAAGTATTCATACAAAATATACAAAAGCTTCATGGAATTTCTAAAATTAGATTACAAAATAGAGCCACCTTAAAAATCATAATCAAGTGGAAGAATTTTCTGATTGAAGATGCAACATGGAATGATGAACAATTCATACAAAAGATATTATAGTTTCTAAGCATTGAGGGAAATTATTTTTTGAAGGGGAAGGAAATTTTATGATCCTAATATAACATATTCCTAAGTATATATTAGATATTCCTAATTATAGTAAGGATAAGCACTTGTGGCATGCTTAACCCTAATATCAATATTAGTTAATACATTAATACCTCTTAATTAGGATGAAGGGGTATGTCCCTACATAGTTTAGCATTTAAATAAGGAAGATAACTCTCTCCCATATCATCATATAACCAATTATTGAATCCATATCATATTATTTAATTATTGGAGGTAACCCCCTCGAAGTGGTCTGCTATATTTCTGATTTTTACATTTATTTCAAAAAAATATCATTATATATTGCCAAAAATATAATGGGCTATAGAATTAGGAATTTTACAAATACCTTGGCAAGGTTTTGAGGATCAGGTTGACAAAAGGAAGCATGGAAAACATGGATGAAGGCAATGAAGAACCAATCGTTAGATAGTATGAAAGGAGAAACACTTAGGAAATTTGAAAAGTGGACTTCATGCATTGGGGAGGCATTAGAATGAAAATTTAAAGAAGTATTAGAACAATGGAGACACCAAAAACCTGCAAGTATGATAGATCAAAACTTATTTTATTTAGGGGCATAGATTTCAAGGATCGAGGAATCGGGAAACCTTGGAATCAAAAGACAGAGGAAACCTCAATGACCTAATAGACCAATAAACACCTTAGCAACTTTTCAAAGCTCGTATGAGTGAGGAGTTGGGGTCAATAGAGAAGGTATGATAATAGAAAGAACACCAAAACCCCAACGACTTGACAAAACAAACACTTAGTCAATTCAGGATTTTGTAGCTTGGGTTTTTTACTAAGACATGAATGTGGGGGTTAGATATAATATCCAAAGGAATAATACAAAGAATAAGATGACCTATTCAAGTTTTCTTAGATTGTTATCAACAATGGGTCACATACTACTAAGACACAAAGGGGAAGGAATTGAAGAAAATTTTGACATGACAAAATTGAGTCCCAACACCACCAATAGTGACTTGGCAACTACTCCATGAGTTAAAAAATTAGACTATAAGAGCTTTGTCAAGACCTTTCATGGCCTTGAAATAGGGATTACATAATTGCAAGTCATGAATATATAATGAAAAATATATATTGTTAATGGGTCTTTGGTCTATTGTTGAAGTTGAATGGTTCTAAATGAGTCCATTAGGGATCAAGTCATGTTGAATGCAAGGCCTTGATACTTTAAGGAATGAATACCCCTTAGTACTTGGCTCTCAGCTAAAGAGGTTCTAGGCTAAGGATTGTGCTCCCATATTGAATAAGTAAACAATTATATGACTTTGATATAAAACCTCCCAAAAAATTATTATATTAGCAAAATAATTATTTGAATATAAATTAAAATAAATAGTATACATAACAATAAAGTAATGCAACATGTAGTATTTTAATTCTAAAAACACCAACCTCTCATTTTTAGACCTTTTTTTAGAAATTTATTTCTCTTTTCTATATAGTAATTGAATTGGACCAACATATCTTTGAAGAATGGAAGTTTGCATCTTATACCTAATCTTATTATACAAGAATCATTTAAAGGGAAGACCTTTAAATTTTACATTTTGAATCTAGGATCTTCACACAAAAATGTGAATGAAATCACAAATAAGTTTAGAAATATCTTCAATCACACATACTCATACAAAATAATTGTATCATTCCCAATTAAGTCTCTAAACTCCTATTAGTAACTTGATCATTTCTATATATTTTTTATAATAGTAAGAATTCTATAAAAAAAAACCCAAAGGGGAATCCTAGCTATAGTTTAAAACCTCAAGATCAAAAAGGGGTTTCCAAATATACACCAATCCTCCAAAAAGCCAAGATCCATTATTCTAGATAAAATATTGATCCTCCACTAACTAAAACTAGACTTGGAAGAAACCCCTTCAAAAAAGGATGGAGAGGGGCCCTCTATATTTCTTGAAATAAATCCAATCCATTGAGTTATCTTTGTAATTTTTAATCTTCTTCCTATAAACCTTCACATAGTGGATCTACTTCCTAAATATTTTACGATCTAATCCTCACTATCTTTTGAGAGAACCAAATTAAACCATAGGCTAGTTTGATCAAGATTTACCTTAAAGAGGGAAAATGTTTCTATATATTCCACCTTACTATAGGGAAAAGGGCTCATAAGCTTTACTTCTTCTATATTTCTAATTTCCTTGATTAATTCTAGCCCCCCACCCTCCCCAAACTTCACCATTGCTATTTCTTAACAAAAAAAAATCAACCTTATCCTTAACAAAAGGAAACTCCATTAGAATACGAGAGAATTTATTTTCTTTTGAGATATGAGACTTGTAGAAATACTCATAATTGTTAAAGGGGTTGGAGGAGATTTTGTAATATAAATAAACCCCCCTTGCCAACACATTTATGTATCTCCATCTAACCCAATCCTTTGGATTGAAGGATTTACTAAATATTTATTAATGAATAAAAGAGGGCTCACATTTTTTCTTCCCACAACTCACATCCAGCTCCTTTGTACTTCTCATTAATTCTCTCTCATTTTTCTTTGTAGCTGCCACATCCCTCAAGTTTCAAACATTTTGAAACTATGTTTATTGAAATGATGAATATTCCAATAAGATTATAGTGCTACAACCTTAATGCTTTTGACCATTTCATCTTCCATCTCACTATCGTCATCAACTACTCCATGCCCACTCATCATCTAATTTTTTGTTGTTGAACATTGTAATGATTATTTTGATCAAAATGAGGGTTTGAGTCCCTCTCCCATTATATTAATAACAAAAGATATACAAGACTTGAACTATAACAACTAGGTATTAAGCTTCCTCACTTTATTTACTATGAAGCCCCTACTATATTATTGAAGACCACATATCTACTATTTAGAAAAAAAAGAATAAAAAGAGACACACAACTAAGCTAAAACTAAATTGATAAAAAAATATCAACCATTTGTAGAGGAAGGTCTCGAGAAATACAACTTTATCATCATTTTCCTCAACAACCATAAAGAAAGAGAGACTCATTGATACCTAACACAAGAAACACAATTAGCATTGTCCTTAACTCTTTCCTAATCCAAAATATGAGAGGATGCTACCATTGGATGATAGATATTATTAAAATCAAATGAAGGAGAACATCTAATAGAAAATTCACATAATCCACCAAACTATAAAGATGTTCTACATAATCCGCTTCCACCCCGAATTAATAAAAATTCACCACAAAGACCAAACCCTTAACCTATTTCTTAATGAACAATCAACCTCTAAAATTACATTTAAACCTTCCCTTAATGATTATAAAATTGTGTCATTATGATCATTACCATATATTTAATTGCACTCTTGCCCTTCAAGACACTGAGGGCATGGAAGAAAAACATGGAGGCAACCTCCGAATTGACACTTCATCTAAGCAATCCATCCATCGAAAATATCTTTTTGATTGATTATTTAATCTGCCTTGTCTGAATAATGAAAACTATCTCCAGTCACTTATCCAAAATTAGGCCCCAAAAGCCCATTTCCATGAGAGAGAACATGATCTACTTCAAACGGACAAAATGCACCATTTGTCATTACTAAAACCAGCCAAAATCCAACTGTTCAAAGACATAAAATGAAGCAACATGTGTGAAAGCTCCACACCATCTAGCTTAATGTAACATGCTTCTGCTGAAAGGTACTGTCAAGAAAATGATTGTAGGTGAGTCTTAAGTTATTGAAAGGGACTCCAAATCTCAAATATCAGACAACCCATCCCACCATTCACATGATTATCAATAATTACAACATATGGGACGTCAATTCTAAATATGGACAAATATGTATACAATTATCATGCATGTTTCTTTTCATTATACAATTAAGAAGCTAAGCTGGCACTGTAAATAGTTGGATCAACACAGACAGTAACAGAAGGAAGCCAGAAAGAGACAATTTCCTTCCTCTATTTACAATGACAGAGACAAAGAAATTGCGATAAGAAACTAAGTTATTTTAAATACTTATACAATTAACATGCATGAGGAATAATTATAGTGGTAGTGAGAGGTTGTAATGGCATGAGTGTATTCTCAAAAAAAATATTTTATCATAGATATATCAGAATTTAATATAAAAGACTAATTACTTTTTAAAATTGATATTGTTATCAATAATTAATATGTAATTATAGCATTTAAGTATATATATAAGATATTTAAACATTTAAACTATATCTTTTACATTATTTCATGTGTTGATCATGCATGTCTCTATAGTGGCTTTATTTTTAATTTTATTAATGGCATAATGTAATAAATATAAATTAAATATTCAAATATCATATATGTATGTTTAAATATGAGAATTCTATATTATTTGTTTTACTTAGATAGTTACGTGTGGATTCTATATGGAAGTAAAAGTGAAATATATTAGATAGGGAGACAATTGATACATATTAACAATAACTAGGGGTTACAAAAATAAAGTGAACATGTTTGAAGCATAATAATATAGATACAAACCATTGAGAAATGTTATTACTAAGAACCATATAACCTAAAATCACTAAAATCCCAAGTCATTCTCCTCCTCACAAGAAACTAAGAAATTTCATTCTTCGAGCAACCTTCTAATAATTCTATATACACCACTTTTGGCATAATAGAAAGTTGATAAGTGTAACTTATCTAAAAGAAAGTTATAGTAGGTTCCCATTACTCAACTAAATTGCAGTACTTAAAGACTTTAATTGATGACTCACCAAAAATCATGACCTTATTTTGTATTAGCAGTATTACAAAGTTGATTAGTATTAATCATCTCTAATACAAATTACCAAATCTTGGAAAATACAAAATAAGGTTTTTTTTTGTCCAAGGCATCAATAAAACTCTTTAACTAATCCAAATTAGCAATAGGATGGGAACTTACTACAACTTTCCTTTCATAGTCTTATTCCATGCTATCCTCAAGCATAATTAGATCATCATTGGGCATCTCTCAACTCAAAACTTCCTAGGTTTCCTTACTAGGAAATCTACCTACCTACTAATTTACTCACAAAATTGTTAGTGATCGAGATACACGTGTATCACTCCAACAATTGATAGGTCATTTTCTCTAAGAATATTTTTTATTAGGTGCAAGTTGAAATAACTAGAATATTAATAGTATCTCTGAAGATATAGCATATCCTTAAAAAAAATATTCATTACCATTAAATTATATAAAAATGACTCAACTTGCAAATAGAGAAAACAAGACAATAAAAATATAAAAATGGATGCTATAGGGAAAAGACTAGGAATGGATGAAAATAAATTAATGCATTAGACAAGGACAATGACATGTTAGGAAAATGAAGGTGTCTCAACCTTTGATTTTTCTTAGCATTGATTATTTAATGTGATAATTATCCCATGTTGTCTTGTGAGTTACAACTTGCAGTTTCTATTTTCAAGGAGTCAAGTTGGAAATTTGCATTTACAAGTGGAGTTGTGCATGAAGGTATTTTCTATTTCTGTGTTGAGTTTACATGTAATATAGATGCCTTGGAGTGTTAGAATTGGCTATGGAGAGCCTTCCAAGATCAAGAGGCCAAATGGAAAGCACAAAGAGAGAATACCAATATGACAAGAATAAACTGTATTCTTATCAATTATGCAAATATAATTGAACGTTGTGTTTCTCAAGCATGAGAGACTCCTTGGTTATATAGCCAAAGTGAAACACAAGATGTCATAAGATTATGACAAGTGTCTCAATCATATGACATGAGACAACTTATCACAACTACCTAGGTCACAAGTGTTACATAATTTATTTGATTGACTTAAGTTTATTCAAGTTGCATAATTTACATAATTTATTTGATTGACCTAGTTTATCATCTTTCACTAAGTTTTAAATTCATAATTTATTTAATTGACCTAAGTCAATTCAAGTTGCATAATTTACATAATTGAACCTAGAACTCTATTTTTTTAAAATAAAATTTAGACATGTTTCCCTCCTTTGTAACTAACCTATATATACTAACTTTAAGCATAAAATGTCTCAATTAGCACTTTAGAGTTTTATTTAAGAACTAGACCTAATTCATTTACATGTCATTGACTAAATCTCATTCTTAATTAGATAGTAATTCAAATATCATCACCAAAGCATCCATACCATATTATTTTATCTCCTTATAATCTATGGAATAGTCTACATGATTACATATTTTCTTCAATATTTTTAAAAATTTATTAAATTAGCATTCCAAGGGCTTGACCAAATAAAGTTTAATTCTTATGTAAAGAACTTATCAAAGGTTTTCTTATGTTATTGCATGAAAATACTGAAACTTTTCTTCATTTTTGTACAAGAAAATATTGCAGGGTTCTCTTAGTGACAGAAAAATGATGGAAAATGCATTACTCTGTGGTATATCCTCTGTTATGTGACACTTTCAACGTGTTATCTTAGCTTTAGTTATAATAGCTTGAATATGCCTAGGGTGAAACCCCTTATAATGTTGAACACATTTGATGGCCAACTGACAAAGTAACTAATGCATTTGAAAGAAGAAAAACATTTGACTCCGTAGAAGCTCCTTTCATAGCTCAAACAGTCGCTCTTTTCTCTTTGACATCAACAACTACGAATCGAGGTCTTTGGTTCTGCTCCTACCACATGATAGCCTTTAAAAATACTGTTGTTAAATATATGTTTTTATTGCTACTATGTAATTTCGAACCTTGATAGAGAAATTTTAGATATTTTGAAAAATGTGACTGCTATCTCAAAGCACTATCTCACCCTCATATGGTGTCCTCTGTATTTCAGTCCTTTTCTCACTAAAATTGTATTTATTTGCTTTGTCTGCATCAATACATGATTCTATGGCACATTACGCTTTGTGTGTGTGTATGTACGTATGCTTTTATATATGAATAAGTATATTTTGTGTATGAATATGAGTGTCTGTTTTCACCAAAACAATATTATTATTCATATGTATATATATATATGTATAAGTATGTATATGTATGTATGTTTAAATATACGGAACTTAAGTTTAACATGCTGCCCTATTCCTGAGACTTATGTTAAAATAGGAAATAAACCTATCCTAAACAAGATTGATTTGTCTATGATTAGATTAGCGAAAATTAGTATATTTAAATTTTAAATAAGGAATCATGTTTAGTGGATTGATTGGAAACCATAAAATGGGTTTCATGTAACCCATTCTTGAATTTGGTTTGTTATTAGTTTTGATTTTTTTTTAATGGTGATTTAGGTGAATGGGTATGAAGTGGTAGTGGACGGAGGGAATTGTTCATTTTAAGTTATGTCGTTAACTGGTCTTAGAGTTTTCTAGAGGCTAGGGTGATTCATTCCCTTGATGAATTTATTTGTTCAACTTGATATGGGGAAATTTATCTTGGTTATGTTTATGATGGTTGTTTACCTTGCACATTAAATTTTCCTTTGTGATTGGTCTTATGGAATTTGTGAGCAGGAGGGACAATGCCTCGCTTTGAGTTTACTTGAACCTTGAGTTTGTGCAAGTGGTGTCATTTTTTGTTTTATTGGTTTTCAGTGGTCAATAGGGAAGTGGCTTCCAATGGGGGTCGACGCACAAAGGGGTGCCTGGATAACCCATGTGGAAGTTTGGTTAACAAGTGATAACATAAAACAAACTAGGGGGAAAGGGTAGCTTAAACATTAACAAGATAAGTTTATACCCCGCTCAGGCTCAAGCACTTGTTTAGGCTTGAGGTGAGATGAAAAGGCCTAGAATGGAAAATCAATTACCTCGTCTCCACGAGAGGTAAGTTGATTCCGCATAAGTTGGCATGAGGGGGCGAAGATCGGTAGAGGCTACTAGGATAACCTAGGATGGGAGCCAAGGCCTAGGAAGATCTACCTGGATAACCTATGACCAATTATGTGACGACACTTCCCCTACGACAACCATGTATCCTTTTGTCTTTTTTTATACCTTGGTTATTTATGTGCCTCTAGATGTATAGTCTTTATAATTTGTTATTGATCTGCTTGCTCATGTGAGTCATGTTAGTCTTTATCACTTGATATTGTACTTCTTGATCTTGTATGACATGTCAACCTTGTGGTGTCATAGTCCTATGTTTATCTGTTATGGTGGGGCCCTTGTTACCTCCTAGCACGGGGGGTGAACCTTTGGGTTCACATGGTTGGGTGGAACGTGTTACATTCTCCATTGAGTTCCCCTTCTCTTGTACGTGTCGTGATGACTTCACTCGATCCGAAGACTTCTGCACTGTATCTTCTCTTGGGAGTTGTATTCCTTGTATTTGTACTTATAATTGTACTATATCTCTATTAGGTATCATGTATCATGTTGTTGAGTACTCCTCACATGTAACAAGGAAGTATTATTGTACAAAATGTAATTGTAAAGCTGAAACTAATGTATCTCATGTATGTGAAGAATTATGTATTCAGTGATATTTTACATGTTAAATGAAGTGAATGTAATCAGATATTCTTTTATGTTTATAGTATGGTTGTATCTCATGGTTCATTTAATTATATGTGATGATTAAATGTGATGCTTAATGATGATTAGAATTTGGTTATTACTAAGTTATATAGTTTTGTAAATTTGGATAATGGGAAATAAGTAATGCAGTCGTGCACCCTAGAGGACGTAGGATAGTAATTAAGTTTATGTTCAATTTCAATCATGCAACATTTCACTTTAAAAAAAAAAAAAGTCCATTTTCAATTGTTTAGGTTTTGTCCTCTAGGGTTCTCGGCGAGGGTGTTACACCTACCTTAGCTATCCAAGTTAGGATGAATCCAAACCTAAGTATTCAATTTCTTCTTCTGATCAAGATCCCTTTTCCCTTTTTTTCTTCAACCAATTCCCAAGAAGGAAAGCAACAATCTTTACCCACATAATTTTTTTGAAAAGAATGAAGAAGAATAACCATACCCAAATCCCTCTCTAAAAAGGAATTATTCCCAACTCTTCAACTTCCCATATATGAAAAGACAATTAAAATTTAAAACACAATTCCCTCCACAAACATATATAAAATCATAAAAATCAAATCACATTTAACACCAATCCCCCCTATTAACAATTAAAATCAACAATTTTGTTTTCATCATTTGGACTTTGCCTCCATTTCCCAAAGAACCTGGGCTGCCCACCTACAATACCTCAATAAAAATATCAGTACACTTTGGAAATGAAAATCAAAATGTTAAATATATACATTGAAGTTTTCAACACCACATAATAAAAAAATCTATCATGATAATTAAATACATTTAATCTTGCAAAAATGAAACATTTAACCAAACATGATATGAACAATTTATTTAACTAAATAAACACACCATATCACCAATAAGTAATTAAATGTCTAAACACACAAATTAACATTTATAACCATAACTCAAAATAATAGTATCCATGCACCAAAATCTCCACATAACCCATGTCCAACACACCACACTACACAAACATGAAATTAAATCAAAGTCTCTTGAGTAACCCTACCCATGCCTACAGATCTTGAGCATCTTGAGAGGGAAAAAGGTTGATGCAAGGGCTAAGATGAGCCTACATAAATACTAAGGGAGTGGATACAAAAGTGTAGGTGAAATTGTAAGGGTATGCAATTTTTGACAATACACTTCCTAAGGGGAAAATTTTTGTTTGCAGGTAGTGGATCATGTTCTACCTTCAATCTTTCATCCTTGACACATGAGCTACTTCTTTAAAGGTGGATCAATATCCTCATTTTATCTCCTATTGGGGTAACATATATTGTACTTAGGTTATAGAATTAGTCCTTGGGGGCTCATATCAAGTTCTCCTATCCTTATTTCACTAGTGCATTTATTTCTTCTATTTTGGAGAGGAGTTTTTTCCCATGTGGTTTTCTTCTTTTCTCTAGTTATGAGATATTCATTTGTTTGTACATGGGTACCTCATAAAGCCTTATAGTTAAGACACATCCATGCATCAATCATGAAATTCATCATTAGGTTTTTAGCTTCTCCCTAAGTTTTACTTAATAGGGGTGTTAGAGTAAATAGGATAATACACGAGTAATTAATTAATTATTAGGTCCCCTTCTAATTATGCACTTAATCTAAACTTAGTAATTGATTTATTATTATTATATTGAGCTATTTTTAGGTCATGTTATCTCATAGCATAGGATGAGGACACTTTTAATAATCTAATTTAATCCTCACCTAGGGTTTCATCTAAGGTTTAATTTTTTTATTTTATAAGAATTCATTATTCATTATTGTAATTATCCAATATAGATTAATCCAATTGTATTCATTTAGATTAATCAATACATAAACCATCATGCTTTTATGGATCAAATCTCTTCTAATGGTTGCAAAAGCACAATCATGATTTTTCTCTTCAAGTGATAGATGTTTTAGTTGTATTTTATTTCTAGGAGTTGTGGGGTTCACTATCAACTCCAATGCATGTGATTGAGGGCTCTCAAAATATTTGTAAGGAAAGAGAAAATAAAACATTTTTGGGGTTGTTTGGGGATTTCCCTTGATCAAATCTTTGCTTTGGTATTTCTACCTTCATAACAACCAAGATAGATGGATAAAATAAATTTTGTGTCTTCTTAATCTTAGTGCATCTAAAAATAAGAATAGTGACAAACTAAAATGAAGGAGAAAGAGATATGAAGATCCCAAGGTATTTGGGGGGACAATAAAGGATATTCTTGTAATAACAATAATAATGAAAGGAACAATATTACCTACAAAGGCTTGAGGAAGCCAAGGAGAAGATGAGAGATAAAAAAATGATGTAAGAGAGATTGGATGTGCCAAGAGAAAACCAAGAGAGATCCAAAAGGGAGCTAAAAATAAAATGTTAGATTAAAAAAAGAAAGAGGGAAAAAAGAAGGGGTTGAGGAGCCATTTGGAATCATTTCATCATTTTCACTAACTTGGAGATGTGACAAGTAGAAACATAGTAAAATATTGTTAATAAAAAACTATCACAAGATGCTTGTACGATGCATGGATGTTTATGAAAATAACAAGTGTCTAGACAATTTTCCCTCAAATATAATAGGAGACTAAAAAGAATAAGAATAACACAAAGGGAACACAAAAAGAGTGACCAAACTGTTGCAAGATGCTAATGTGACACACGAATGTTTATACAATGTACTAGTGTCCAAACATTTTGAGCTCAAAAATGATGAGACAATAGAAGAAAGAAAGAAGGCTTGAGCACCATGGGAAGGAAAAAGGCTAATGCAAGGGACAATATGATTCGGTAAAAACACTAAGGAAATGGACACTAAAGTATACACAAAACATAAGTGAAATTGCAAGGGTATATAATTTTTGATGCTACACCCACATGTATTGAATAAAGAAAATATAAAATATACAAATCCTTTGAAAACCACTTCTATCCACACAGTAATTTATGCATAGAAAAAATATTTTATAATCTTCAATTAGTATTAATATTTTCATTGGCTTGAATAAAAAGAGGTTAAAACTATAAATCTTGTGAATAAAATTTTCATCCACACACAAAAATAAAATGTTTAGCACAACTTTATAATCACCACATTGGTATTAAGAAAATCAATTTGTGGTCAACGTCACTTGGATAGATATTACATTAAAACCACACATTCTATGAACATCATTTCATCCAAACATAAGGCCTAAATATAACAAAGCTACAATTAGATGATGGAAGAATCAACTCACACATAAAGTTTGTCATGTTTTCATGACCTATTGGATCCTAGTAATTTTAAAAATGCATTTTCATTAATTATGATAGCAACAATGACTAGCATAAAACTATATAGTAAAGAATAAATAGTAATTAGAACAAATAGGATACATAAATATATATACATAATAAAATATTATTAAAATGGGGAGAAAATTGTCTTCATGATATACAAATAGAATAAATAAAAACAAACATATTATCTCTCTTTCAATAGAAGATAATGTGGGTGCCTTTAAAATCTCATAAAACATGCTCTCTTAAATAAATGAATACCTCCATCCCTTGGTTAGATGAGATAACTCATTCAAATATAATCTATTCCTAATGATTAAGATATTCATAGAACAAAAAGAGAAAGATAATTTCTACAATTTGTAATAGAAGACAAATAAATAAATAATTACATTTTTGGTAGACATAAATGAAGAAAATATTGACCACATATACATTGAGGGTGGCTTTATTCATTTCTTTTCAAAAATCAAGTACACCTTGTTGTACATGCAGTTAAAATCCATTACCCAATCAAATGGTGTTGAGTTTTTTGCAACATGTACCTCACCACTTTATTTCTCCATCAAAATTATGACTATTATTGAGGATCAAATCTTGATTTGATTTGATTTGATTTCCGATGTCAGATCCTCATAACTCACTTTTAAATTGTATAACTGGGGAAATCTTATTTTTCTAGATTCTCTTGTGACTTGACTACGATATTCCACCAATCCTTATTTGACCCCACATCTAAAATTTAGCATTGCCAAATCATGACAAAAAAAATCAGCATCTTTAGATGTGTCCTCTACTTACATTCATTTACTATATGTTCATCTTTATAAAGAGTGGATGTTTAATATAGCTACATGAATAATTGACTTATTTGGATTATGTGGGTATGGGGTACACAAATAATAAAGTTCAATATCAATTCAATCCTATATGATATGTTGGAAAATCGTAACAATTATATAAGTTTTGTAGTTGAGAAAATAATTAAGTCATATGATTAAACTTTAAAATTGTGAATTGAACTTAAATGAAAAATAGATTGAAGTGAAGACATAAAATAGTATTTTCAATCAATAATGAATAAATAACTCATCTTACGATATATTAGAATATTAATATTATAAGATATTGTGAAATTTAAAAAAAATTGACTTACTTTAATTCTCATTTAAATTGATTAATAGAAAACCATACCGTAACAAAGACTAACAAGACTTTAAAAGACTATACTTTATTCCAACACGATTTTGCAAACTTAAATCTAAAACATTGATTCTAATGCTAAATTATTACTTACATAACATTCTTGACTTTAACATAAAATGTTTCCTTAGAATCAAAAACATTATACCACATTTATTTTTATATTGAAAAAATTACAAATAAGAAAATGACATCATCCTCTTACCAAAATGCCACGTCTATCATATATCCACTTGTGAGCATTGGAATTTGGAACAACATTTATGGCCCACAATTGCTAAACTTTTCACTCCACATCAAAATCTATAACCCTCATTCACCCACTCACTCCCTATTGGAAAAGAAAATGTGGACCAAGGACCCCTTCATCATATAATCTCTACTTCAACGCCTAATGAGTTCACATGACCATTTCTCCACCACTAAATTTTAGTGAAAGAGACATCGATTCCTACTTCTCAAGTTTTCTTTAATATAATATTAAAATACTAGAATAGATATTTAGTACTTATTTG
>VDFB02058242.1:9432974-9539780 GCA_007258455.2 Sequoia sempervirens
CACCAAATAGACTTTAAAAAATAAATAAACTTAGTAGTTTAGAAACTACATTCAATTTTCCATAGATTTTATTCTTACATATTTTTGAAATAATATAGATAACTTATTCAAATTTTTATGTCAAGTTGCCTAACTCTGAATTTTCTAAATTTTCATTGCCACTTAAGGGCCTATTTTTTCCATGATGATCTTGCACATACCCTCCCGTTGTTTACAGATTCATAAAAAAAACCTCACTGAAACCATGGAAAGCCACTTACCTCAAGATTTACAGCAATGTGAATGAGAAAAAATAGGTAGAGTTTGCAGGACAATCTCTCCACAGCTGCTGCTTCAATCTACTCACAATAATCGAAAAATAGATCTAAATATATTTGGGTTTTAAAGCTACTTGATTCTTGAGTTCCCTATTATGCATCCTAGCAAAATGTGCTAGCAGAGACAAGACATGTCAACTTCCCTGCATAGTGCCATCTATTCCACTAGTATCATCGCAGCTCATTGGAATATTCGAGATATTGTAAAAACAAAAAAACTTACACAGTTGAATCCAAAAGCTAAATACTGTAAAACAAAAAAAATTATGTATAATATATGATTTCACCAATGCAATATGACAAGTCTTCAATCATATAGATTCATTGTACATATATGACTACTCGTATTCCTTTATATTTACTAGTTGTCAACTTACCCAAAAAATTATGTATGACTTATAATTAATATATTTTTATATATTAAAAATTTTCAATATTAAAAAATTTATCAAATATAAATATCAAATTATTATAATCAATAATTAATATATTTTTATATATTACAAAATATAAATTATATATATATATATACAAATATTGGTTTAATAATAAAAAATATTATTAAATCTTATTAAGTATAATTAATATATAATATATATTTTATATAATACAAATTATACTAGCTTAGATATCTTATATACATCTATCTAAAATACGCCGAGAGATATCAGTCTCGAGGCATCTATTTTAAATTGTTATTGAGAATAAATAGGCGTCTTGAGACTGATATCTCTCAACGTATTTTAGATAGATGTATATAAGATATCTAAGCTATTAGCATCTACAACACACAATGTAAAATAATAATTTATCACTTATTTTGTTTTAAATAAAGAATTATAATACTTTACAAATCATGATTCATATCATATTTATTCAAATGCACAAAGAGATGTGTACAATAGGAATTCATAATGAATGAGACAATTCATTTTTTATACCAAAAATTTAATATCAATATTAATAGAAGAGTTCACTTGAAAAATATATACATCACATAAAAATGTTATGTTTCCAAAGATTTTAGTCTTTCTTCCTCTACTTTTCTTTTGGAGAGTTGCTTTCTTGTCTTCATTTTTTCATAATGATCATATGTAAATGGTGGTGAGATTCTAATTCCATCCAAAGACTTAAGACGTGATATAGCAACAAATGTTAATCCCGCCCTTTCTCTTGGTCCTATATCAATTGTTGCCTTGGAAAGAGTTAATCCTTGTGATTTGTGGATCGTTAGTGCCCAAGCCAATCGTAGGGGCAATTGACATGTGTGGCCCCTTTGTATTGGTGAAATTGGAATTAAATTTGGAGATGCATCTTCAAAAGGAATTCCAAAGTAATTATCAAATTCAACCATAACATATGTAGGTGGATCTGGTGGGCCACATCTAGGTTTGTATATGATATTTTTGATGTATATCCTAAAGCTCCATTCACAAGACTTGCTTCTATCCATAAATTAGATGTTAACATGACCCTTGCATCCTTTGAAATTAATAATTCAACATCCAATTCATCATTCTGACCTTCTGCTAGATTAGCGCTACCTTCTTTGGTTGCAATGCTATGGGCTACTGGTCTTCTTAATGAATGCAATTTTTTTCTATTATGGCTATGTAGATTATCATTTGTTGCAAATAGATGAATATTATTATCAAACTCCTCCTTAATTGTTGGATGTAATGAAGCATATGTTCTTGTCATGAGTAATTTCCAATCATCTATGGTTGGATGTGCATCTCTAATATTTGTGAGTAATTGGCGAAACCTTTTTTGGTCTTCACTTTTACCTTCTTGTTTGAACACCTTATCCAAAGTAACAACTATCTTAAACTCTTCCCATAATAGTTTTGCACGTACATTACTATCATAAGGTGTTTTGTCACTTACAGGAGGTAGTTGTCCCAAATCCCCCACCAAAATGATTGATCCTCCACTAAAACTCATGTTTGATTTTTCAAGATAAGCCTGACGTAGTCTTGAATCAATATTTTGTAACAAATTTTGTCCAATAAAACTCATTTCATCAATTAATATGTATTTTATATGTTTTGAATTTCTTCTCGAAGACTTGTGAACCTTGTTCCTTCTAATTCAACAAAATATACAATAGGTATTCTTAAAGTTGAATGAATTGTTGATGCACCAATGTTAAAGGCTGCAACTCCAGATGGTGCTAGTAATAATAAGGGAAAACAATCTAACTGTGATGCATCATAAAGAGCTTGACGAATTGCATTAATCAAATATGATTTACCTATTCCAGTTGTTCCTTGAATTATCATGTATAGTGGCACGACATTATCATGTTGATTATAATGTGACATAATAATATCAACTACTTTTTTTGCTTAGCACCTAATGTTCCATATGATATAGTTGACAACATATCATTAGGTATCAGTAAGCCATTTTCTTTCATAATGTTGATAAAATTTATTGCATTATTTGTGTAATATTCTCCTTGATATTCAGCACTCCATGGAGTTGGTCTATCAATATCTCTTCTTCCTAACATATCTATTTCTATTGCATCCATAATTTGTCCATGGTGTAATCTTGATATGATCTCCCACTCATGTGTTCAACTATATTCTGATCATTTGGTAACTTATCCTCATCTTCAGAATCATTGTGATTTTTAGTTTCATTTGAAATAATTCTTCGTACTAAATGCCATGGATCATAATTGAGTGAGTCTCAATTTGACATAATTGTATTATCATCAAGTCCAATATCCCTTTGTATATTACGAAATGGCTTGTACAACAATAACTCTAACCAACAAAAATCAACCCACTTTTCTGATTGACATGTAGGTATGGTGGTAAATCTTGGAAACACTCTTACAATAGCTGTCATAGTCCTTGGTTCCCATTTGTTATCTCTTTTTCTTTTGGGATTATATGTCCAAGATCTAGCTGCATCTATAAGTGTGATACCTTCCATTGCATATGGTATGTCCATGTATCCTTCAATGAAATGTTTTAGATGTCCAGAATCATCATTTTCTTCATTTTTTAGTATTGGCTTGAACACCTCTCTTGAAACATTTAATGTAACAAATACTCTACTAAATTCTACCAATGACAACTCTAATAACATATGACATGTTTCTTGTGTTCCAATGTCTCTCTCAATGAGGGTTTATGTTAGAAGTCTCAAGTATGCCTTTGATACCGCTTCATCTGGGTTTTCAATATTTGCAAGTCGCATTAAGATTTGATGATAAGTTTCTGGACTCTTTTCTGCTTTTGTTGCATACTTTGCAATATAATTTATTACAACATGTCTTGAAAGAACTAGTTGTCAATCTACATTTGCTCTCCATAACTAAAGTATATTACGATTGTGTGTGTTTACTTGATCATCATTTCTTGCAGGTTCATATACTTTATCTCATGTGGTTGGATCTTCAAATAATTTTGATCCATCTAGATGTAATGGCCATGGTGCATTGTACCTACAAACAAAAAGTAAATTGTTAGCTTATATAAACATTTTAGTTATTTATTGGTACAAAATATATGAAAGTATAAATATCTTACCTACAAACCATTCTTCCTCTTTTTTTTCAAAGGAAAGCACCCTCTTTACACATTGTATGGCATTCAACACAATTGAGCAACTCTTCATAGTCATGTGCCAAGTCTATTTGGATCAGTTGTTGTGTATTTCGAAGGCATGGATGTTGTGTAAAATTTGGTAGGACCTATAATTCATGATATAACATATTTTATTAATTGAAATACAAAATTTTACGTATCATGTATTGTAAAAAGAATATATAATTGATAATTAATATCATACCTGTATGTTTCGTTGATGTGGGTCTCCCCGTGGATTCCATGCATGAACAATAGAATCAAAATATTTTTGAACATTTTTTATTTCATCAGCATTTCTACAATTAAGGTTGTCTATGTTAGGTGCTCCATCTAACCATATGAATCCATACACATGTGGTGATCCTCTATGCTGCCATTCATATCTTGACCAATAATCTTTTACCTTCATTCCCTTTTGTAGTATTTCCTTGCGAAATATTGTATATCGTAGGTGCATGTAATGTGCCACAATATGTGGGTAGTCAATAATATTTTTTCATCGCCATTTATGTGCTTCTTGTGGGTTATTTGGATGTGTCCCTAGCATTAATGCATGTAAATCTAGCCAATACATATCTGTTGCACTCAAAGTAAAGAAAATTGTTGGTGTTCCAATTTGATGCAATAGAATAGTTAATTCAGCTTGAAATTTTTCCCAATAATACCTTGTACCCCTTAGCATTGTACCAAAACACATCAGATGGTCAACTAGATGTGAATGAGGGACATTTTCCATATGTTCTCTTAACTCATTGATTGTGATTGACATATCTTGCAAGCTATTTTTGACAAACACTGCTGATGAGTTTTGTGCACGATGTCGCATAATCATATTCATCATATAATAACTAAATCGTGGGTGTCTTCCAAAATGATGATCTCTATATCTGAATAAATGTTTAACAAACTCATGCAAATGAACTCTCCTCATTCATGGTTCTATCCAATCACATCGTCCATTTGGAAATAGTGTTGGAAAAGCCATATCAAGTAATCCTTCAGTAACATACTCATTCACTGGAGATGGTCCAATTCTTGGCCAATCAATTAGTGATCTAGGATCTACATTAGGTTTATTTACCCATGCATGAATTAGTTCTATCTCTCTTCGATCATTTGGTGGTTTAGAGGCCATTAATGTAGTGTGATTAATAATTTTTCCTTCATCTATCTCCAATATTGGACCCACAAATACATACTCATTTGCATTTGAATCAAACTCCATATAAACATAATTCAGTTGGTCAAAAATGTTTTGATCTGAATTGCATGTAAGTTCACTAAGTGCATTTTCATCAATTTGAACATCTTTATAGAACCTAGATCATGTTCTATTTTATATTTAAGTGCTCTATATACCCTCTCTCTATTAACTGTAAAATTATAAGTTGTTCCACACTGATCCTTTTTTCGAACAATAATGAATGGTAAATATTTTATTCGATGTGGTAAAATTTTAGGTATTTTTGTCACTTCTTGTGGAAAACTTATGGTATTTCCTTTATATTTGTATTTCCCTCCAGTTGCATGTATTACTTGAAGTATTGGGTTGACACGTGCTATCAACATTTCCTCTATTTGTGTTAAATTCACAAGTTCTAATGGTTGTGGACCAGGATCCATATTGTTTAATGCTAAAAATCAATGTTCATTCGTCTCTTGTCGACATCGATTGCAAATATGGCCCTCAGGCACCCATACAACCTTCATTGCAAGATTACTCTCTTCACAAATATAACACATACTTGGTGTAGAAAGTTTATCTAGTCCATGTCGAAATATCATTTGTAGACTTTTCAAATCAATCTCAGTAGTTTCATTATTATTAACTACTTCTTGATCTCTTCTATTATCAACATTCATTACATTTTGAACTCTATCATTTGGTGTTTGTAGCACACGATATATTGTAATAGAATTCACCCCTTCAGAACTAACCTCAACATTCCCACGAGATTGGCGATGTTTTTCAACTGATTCACGATTGCGCTCTTGTATTTGTTGTCTTTCTATCTCATTCAATTGATCAAAGTGCATAGCTCTTTGAATTTGTGAATGATGTGTTATCGTTCTATTTGCATGTTGTCTCATTTCTGCTTCAATCTCTTCCGTTGTCATATTTTCCCTACATTTAATGCTTCTTTCTCTATCATTTTGGTTTCAACGAATCCTTTCTTCTTTTCTTTGTACATCAGTCATTTGTTCACGTCGTTGTCTCATATAATTCTGAGCATATTCTCTCCTTTGTTCTCTTCGTTTCTCTTTAGTTGTAAAACTCCTTACTTCCTCTCTTTGTGCATTAGCCATTTTTTCACGTCATTGTCTCATATAATTTTGAGCATATTCTCTTCGATGCTCTCTTCGTTGCTCTTCATTTTGAAAACTTGTCCTTGGACGACGAGGCATCCTACAAATTTTAATAAAAATTATTAAATCTATAAAATTGTTAAGGATTTGTAAAGACACTTAATGATGTAATTTAATGGTTCATAGGTATATAAATAATTTTATCAATCAAATACAATATAAAAAGACATTGTTAAAAAACATAAATACATATTGCCTTGGCCTTTATTATTTTTAAAGTAGTGATATTTGTTTATTTTCTACACGTACCATATCATAGTAATATTCACTTTTAATTTTAATTTTTTACTTCTCTAACTATTCAACTCTCAAACAACCTTATAAGAAAAATATTTACTTAACAATTAAAATTTTACAAACTTTCATACATAACATTATAAGAAACTCAAATGTAGATTAGAAAACAACTATTGAGTTTGATTAAAATAACAAAATAATACTTCAAACTTTTACAAACTATTTTAAAGAAATTAAAAAAAATTTAAAATAAACTACAAATATTTATAACTCTTATAAATGAAATTTGATTCTTATATAAGGAAAAGTGTAAATTTATTAAAAACATATGAAATTTGATTAAAAAAATTAAAGTAAATTACAAATATTTATAACTCTTATATATGAAATTTGATTCTTATATAAGAAAAAGTGTAAATTTATTAAAAAGATTAAAGAAGCTTTATTAAAATTTACTTAATTTTATGAGTTTAGTTTTTAAATTTATCGATTAATTTATTGAGTTCACATTATAAATTTTATGAGTTCACATTATAAATTTACCTTTTTCACATTTTCTTTTACCTGTCAAAATTTACCGTATCATATCAAGTACTGTATAATTTTATGAGTTCACATTATAAATTTACCCTTTTCACATTGAATTTACCTTAATTTACCTTAATGCTACATACAGAGAATTTACCTTAATTTATCACATTATAAAACTTAACCATATCATATCAAAATTAAATAATTTACTACTACATGTGAAACATTAATTTATGTTTAATAAATTCAATAAACAAAGATTGAAGAAATGGAATTTACTACTACTGCATGTGAAACATTAATTTATGTTTAATAAATTCATTAAACAAAGATTGAAGAAACGAAAATTAGGCTTAACGGGTTTAGTTTTATCATTTTATGTTTTTAATTCTTGTAAAAATGACTTACCTTTTTTTCACTTGCAGTATATATTAGCACCACTTCTGTATTTATTCACACTTATTTGCACCACTTTGTATCTGTGGAAATAATTTATTTTTGAATCAACAAATTCTTTTTTTTTACTTGCTATGTATATTAGTTTAAAAAGTTATTACTATTCAAAAAGATATCATATTTAATAAAAAATCTTTAGTTGTCGGCTCTTAATTTGTTTAAATTAACTCTTTTTTTTAACACGGTCACCTCCACTCATGTTGTCACTATAGGTTATGCCTCTCGATGTAATTATATAAAATATAATTTATTTATTATTATATATAATATTATATATGTAAATTATATTATTTATTATATTCTATAATAAAAATAAATAAATATAAATATAAATTATTATAACTAATGATTCATGCTTTTATATAGTAGAAATTAAATTAATAAATATATATTATTATCTCTCCTCTATCTTATTCGCCCCACCTCACCTACTCTATATCTCAATCTCTATTTCTCTCTTTGAATCTTCTTCACTCCTTTCTCTACTCTATTTATCTGTCTTTCTTAGTCTCTCCATCTCTTTCCCTATTCATCTCTATCTCTCTATATCACCCCCCCCTCTCTCTCTCTCTCATATCTCTATCTCTCCCTCTTTCTCTATCCCTTTCTCTATCTCCCCATATTTCTCTTTCCCTCTCTCCATCTCTATTTGTCTATATCTACTTCTCTTTGTTTTGTCTATCTCTCTATCTCTTTCTCCCTCTCCCCCTCTCTATATCTCCTTATATATATATATATATATATATATATATATATATATATATATATATATATCTTTCCCTCCCCTCTCTATATATCTCCATTATATAGAAATATATATTATATCTTTCTCCTCCCTCCCCTCTATATCTCCATATATATATATATATATATATATATATATATATATATATATATATATATATATATATATATATATATATATATATAATTTTATCTCACCACATATATCTCTCTTTATCTCTCCCTCTCCCTCTCCCTCTATATCTCTCTATCTCTTCCACTTTATCTCCCTATCCCTCTGTCTTTATCTCTCCCTCTACCTCTATCTCTCTATCTATTTGTCTCCTTCCTCTCTTGCTCTATCTTCATCTTTAACTCTACTTTTCTCTCTCCCCCTCTATCTCTAGACATGTTTCCCTCTCTCTATCCATCCATCTCTCTCCCTCTTTTCCCCCTCTAACTCTTCTTAGACCTGTATATCTATCTCTTTGTCTCTTTATCTATATCTATCCATATTTCTTATTCCATCTCTCCCTCTATCTTTATCCTGTTATCTCTTTATCTCTCTACCTCTATATATATCTCTCTACCTCTCTCTATATATCACTTCTTATCTATATATTTATCTTTCTATCTCTCCCTCTCATTCTCTTTGTCTCTCACTCTCTATATATTTATCTCTTTCATCTCTATCTATCCCTCTCTCCTCTCCATATCCCTCTTCTTCTCCATCTCCATCTTCATCTCTATCTTTATCTCCTCCCACCCTCTCTCTTCTCCCCTCTATCTCTCCATCTTTCTATCTCCATCTCCCCCTCTCTCTCCTTTTCTCCCTTTTGCAAACATAACATGGGTCTGTTGTTAATGGATCCTGATTATCTCCCTAATTTAAAGGTTTTGTTTTAGTCTTGTTTGGATCCCTATAAGTGGGATTTTAAGCTATCACTTCTCCATTGAGATCTTTGTTGCACAAGAAAAATCATTTGATAAATGACCTACTAATTGACCTCATGTACTGCACAAATGTATGAAAAAAATAGACCAAAAAATTCCCTAATTGACCTTCTACACCTCTTCAGCATACCCATTGCACACCAAGGTGTGATTGCTTGTTCATAGTGAACGAAGTAATCACCAAAGTATTTAGGTGGCAGTTGAATTATTAAGGAGACCTAGACAATCGTATTTAATAATGATTTATTATATCCGACAATAATTAAAAACCTTAGCAAATTTAAAATCACTTCAATATTGAGAATAATGATGCTATTAATATTTAATAAATAGTGAAATTGATATTAAAGTTGATGTCAATGTCAACATTTAATAAATAATGAAGTCATTATCAAAGTAACGTCAATAATGTTAGAATAACCAATATTAGTATTGAGAATATCAATATTGTTATGAGATAGACTTAATAATATCAAATAATTTTAGTAATTGAGAAAACAAATATAGTCTCAACAAGATGGAGAACAACTATATAATAAATGAAATATTAACATTTAATATTAAGGTTAATATTAGCATTAATAGTGCTAATGTTAACTGGTGGTTACTTTTTAAATAATTATATTAAGTAAATATTATTATTATTATTAATCATAATGAATAAGAAGTGACCAATATAAATTACCAATATGAGATGCATTCAACACTAAAAGAGAGAAATATATAATTTGATAATAGTAATAATTCTAGTAAAATACCAGTCACCGACAATATTAATGTATTAATAATCCTATTTTAAATAATATATTAATACAACCTTGTCGAAGAAAATTTCATAATGATATTTAAATAGATGAATAACTCTAATACTTTTAGATTAAATCAATTGTCCATTATTTATATTGCACATAATGACATTTACTATGTTAAAAGCTTCGTAATAAAGTTTCATATTATTAATAATAATAGTAAGGGAGAGGGGCCTATAGTAGGCCACCCTAACTTTGTGTTTCTCAAAGTCTTATGTGAAAATTTCAAATCACTCCCAAATTTGTACAACTTATTATTTGGAAAGTCCCCTACTTATAGAAATTGGTTTCAAGGCCACATCATCAAATATGATGCCACATCAGCATGTTTTTTGTCAAGGTATCCAAAAAGACCCAAAAAAAAGGTGAGACCGATAGTGGGTCACTAAATCATGTATTATTGGTGCATTGATGTGGCATCACATGATTTGTCAATTTGTGTACTTCACGGATAAAAGTGTTTTGCAATTGGATATTTAGTGCAAGTTTATTGGATATTAAGCCTACCTACTATGGGACCCACTCAAGCCTACTTCTATACCCACTATTGGACCCCTACCCACTGTGGGCCCCTTTCCCTTAATAGCATGATAATAATAAATTTTAAGGTTATGTTGAATGTTATCTTGAAAGAATATACAATAACGTAAAGAAATACTGACATTAGTATGGCTTATAGAATGTGAGTTAGAGGAACGCAAAGTAAGTAGAAGGAATAAAAGAAATGGAACCCCATATCAATATTGTAATTGATTCACTCTATGAAACGAATAATGCCTCCTTACCCTTCGAAACCTCAACTCTGACGATGCTAGCATCAGGAATAAGACTGCAGAACATGGTTGGAAACAATAAAATTATGATGAAATTAAATAAATTAAGTGGAGTATCTATCATTACGAGTTAAAAACCTTTACGTGCACGTATTCTCTTTTCCACACCCTACCCTCGAGTGACGTGTCAATCACGATGTTGCTCGCTCAACCTCATTTGATGTGTGTAGATAATTTATTATGTGTGAACATGGTTAGTATTGAACAGAGTTTGTGTTCTTATTCACACAAAAAAATTAGTTTGTGTTATTGTCCTATGTATAAAATTAGGGCATGGCAGTTGGTTTCATCCCTTACATAATCTATGGCTATGGTATCAATCTCCTCTATTGATGAATAATATTTCTTATGATTCTTTCTAAGATTGTAGGAATTATTTCCTCTACTTTAATTTGTGGGCCTATAATGATAAGGCTTGACAATGTAAATCTATTTTTTTTATTGACTAGCCCTTGATTGAATGATATTAGAGTTTTTTCAGCCATAAAATTAAAATCTAGAAGATTAAACCTATAATATATTTTTCCAAGCTTCCAAGAATTATAAATAAATCTTTTTTTTTTTTCAATAGCCTATAGAGTGAATTTATGAGAAACCTAAAAATTGCAATAACTTGGTCAAAATCACTCTATATGCCTTAAATTAAAATTGTAGGTATATCAATGTTCCCTTGCTCAACACTCTATAGGTTAGGAGAAAATATTATTTTGCTATTATAGTAGAAAAATAATTAGAAACCCTAATTTTACAATCTCCCTCAAATATGCTCTAAATAGCCTCAAAACTAGATTATATCAACTTTAATATATCCTTTATGAACCATCTAGAATTTATTTTTTAAACATCAAAATTGAGAGATATATTTGACTCACAATTTGGCCTCCCAATAAGAAAAAAGATTTCCTTGTTTCTTGTCTTCAAGGTTCCAAGATCATGCTATTATACAACTTGTAAATAAATAACTAGCACAAGAGAATAATATAATAGGAAATATGCTACAAATACTTGATAGTACTTAGAATAATAATCCACTTTTAAGTGGGAAATCCTCAAAAATTATTCAAGAACACAATTCACAATATGATAATCATAAACTAACTGCTAGCTCTTAGATACCCTACGTATGCCTTAGATGTCACCTAAGAAAACTTAACTACCTATAAATCATATATTAATGATAAGATAACTTAATTAAGAGTTAAGATAGCAACAATCAAATCATTCATAAGTTACACATTCATAATATGGGATTAAGGGTGTGCATGGATGGTTAGGATGATTGGCCAACCTAGTTACATATAAATATAGTGGATATTGGTCATGTATTATCTTTGTTTATGAGTATATCTATTATGTTAAAGGTGTTGTATGTGTAATCATAACTGGAAGTGTATTCCATGATTCTCTTCACTTAGTGGTCTCAAATGAGGCTATATAAAGATTGCTTACCATGTAGGTATCATAATATATTGGATTGAGAGAAACTTGGTTGTTGATATGTGTGGATGATGAAAATATGAATCACAAATAGTAACAATGCAATAAAATTAAAAATTCACACTTCAACAATCACTCAATAAAGTCTAAGATATACGCATAAAATCAAATGATAAATAATAATACCAGAGAAAAGACCTTAGATTGCTCATTCTCATTCTTGTTCTTATTCTCGTTCTCCTTCTTGTTCTTGTTATTTGGGTTGTATTTATGAGACCAAACATGGATGTGTCATACTCAACTCATGGCCAAATGTATTCCATGTGCATAAAATATAAAGAGGGGTTATAGTTATTAACATATTGGATTATCGGGAAATTGAGTTATATTTGATGATTAATCATATTGAACTTATTGTACTTAATAATTATTGGTTAATGTTCATTATAATAATTCACATTACTTCCATGGTTATGAATATTTATGTCATATTTCATTAATGTGAAGATTTTTTTTTACTTTTTTGGGTTGTTACAAATTATTGATCTATTCTTTGGAGTCTTCGACTCAACATTAATAGATATATAAATATCTAACCCTTAGAAATTGTTATATATATTGATTATTCTTATTGGAACTTGATGTGGCCACCAATTTTATTGGAGGTGACTAGGGAATATTGTTTACTTTTAGGTGTGTCAAGAAGGATTTATTTTGTTTCACTAACATATCCTCTTCTACATGTATGTGAAGACATTTATATTTGAGGATATATCAATCACATGTATATATTGTTCATTCATTTGAAGGTGGATCAGAAGGGTTCATCATTCTCTAATGATTCTACTATTTTTCAATGGTATTAGTTATGATAGTTGTAACATATTTAGAAATTTCTCCCTTTTCAAATATCTTTTTTCCTTGTTCCTTGATAGGTTTTGAGTAAACCCCTCTCTTATTTACTCATATGGTTTGTGGAATGGGTTCAAGTACCATTGTAACTTTGTTGGTGGAAAGGTCATAGTTAGTTGGTATATTGGTCTTCTTTTTAATCATTTCTACCTTGTGAATGTTGAATTGATTTGGGTCCCCCTTACTAACATGGGTTTTTCTTAGGTGAAGGGATCAAATATCTTGAAACAAAATGGGAGCGATTCCTTCATATTATGGATAAAATACCTTCCCAAAAATAGGTTAAAACATGTGTCTTTATCTATCACATAAAACATTATTGGGACCATCTTAAGTCCAAGGGACACTAGAAGCACAATATTTTCTAGTTATTTCCTTGAGGTTTTCATAAGTGCTTAGAATTTCTTTGCAAGTTGTGATGTTTGTATGACCATAGCCCATTGAGTTTTAGAAAGAAAATGGGACTATGTTGACCACACCCCAACGTTGAAAATTATTTCTTATGTAGGTATTATAGATCCATACCTATAAATACAAGGTAGGATCTCCCCTCCTAGATAATTTTTAGAGAGAAAAGGGGACTATGTTGACCACATCCAATCATTGAAAATGATTCCTTATGTAGGTATTGTAGATTCATACCTATAATGCAAGGTAGGATCTCCCCTCCTAGATAATATCTTCAATTGGAATACTTAAGATCAAATAAAAAGAATGGATCATGCAATTATATATTTGGGGGTCTTAGATTGAGATTGAATTTATTAATTTATTCCTTTAAGGTAGGGTTATATGATTTAATTATGGTAATATAATAAACTCCAATAGGCTTGCATCAAGTGATGAAGAGTTCTTTAGAAGATTAATAAAATAGATCTTTGTGAACCTCTTCGGGAGGTCCTTGATTAGGTCATATGGACTAATGGGATTTAGACTTGGGTCTACTATCAAGGCCACATGTCAATGATATTCCCATTCTGGGGTTGCATGAAGTTCTTTAATATCATCATTTTAGATAATTTTGAATAACTTGAGAAATTTTATCTCCCCTTTTATGCCTAAGTGACCTAGGGTATTTGATTCTTCTAGTGGGATTATAATGGTTCACCCTAGGATGTGGTATGGTTGGAATAAATAAGATGGTTATAACTATTATTATCTTTGTAGATCCATAGGTTATATTTTTGAGGGACAATAGGCCACTAATGGTTGTGGCTCAAATTTCCTTGTGGGAGGAGGAACATATGAATAAATAAGCTCTCTTGTCCCTCTAAGAGTTTATATATAAACCAATTATACACTTGGCATGTCTCGGTGTTATTCCCCCTTTTCTTGTAAAAGAGAATAATTACAAGGATTATAATCTTGAGGCTTCTGGTATGGATCATATCATTTATTATTGTATGCCCAATTTGTTGAAAGATTGAGTTTTTCATTGACACATGTTTGTTGGCAACATGAGCATGGAGTATGAGTACAAGTTGTACAATATGGAGTTCAGTGTTGTCATTGATGTGAACATTGAGATCCAATATGAAGATCATTGTGTAGACTAGTTTGTATGACTTGAGCATGCTTGAAGATGATTATCAAGTGAAATTTTGCAAGAAGGTTTGATCTGGTGAAGACAAATGAAAGGGAAAATTGGCTAAGTGTCAGATCAGGTACTTCGGTGTACATAACATCTGGTAATTCAATCCGAATTGGTCCGTTGTGAAGCATCTTGCTCTATGGTTTTAATATAATTTTCTTGGATGTTAGAGGAGTTTATATTCAGATTTTAACATTGTTTTGGCTCCCAGTGTTGAAGTTATGAATGGCAGTATATCGGTCTAGCAGTAGTAGAGGTTTCCAGTTCGGTATGCATGTTTTGGTGAATCTGCAATTCTTCGTGGATTGGTATATGGCTTTGCAAATTTGTGAAGATGTTGACAGGTGTCCATAGCATCTATAGTCCAAGTGGCATGAATTTTTTAGCTCCATGTTGTTAGAACTGTCAAAATTTGCATAAACTTAGCCCTAAAAATCCCAAAGATATGAGCTAGAAACAAAATTGTGTCTTGTTATGATTCCTTTATGCACCATGTTATTTAATGTGTCACATAAATTTTTCATTGTAAATAGCCCATTTGTGCTCCCATAGTTATTTTATTAAGCTTGCAAATATCGCCAGATCGTAGAATATAAACTATATCGAAGAGACCAAGCAATATCGGTGGGACTTGCTTCAATGTCCCTTTGACACTCCGAATGAAGCATCATCGAAGACACACTGACATTTCGGGGGGAGACAGTTTTGAGTACCTTCAATAAAATGATTTTCTCCTAATTTTATGAAAGGAAAAGACTTCATCGGCCGAAATCAAAAAATATGATTTAATATAATGGGTTCGTAAATATATCGAAGTAACGAGTATTTGAAGAGATGACTTGCAATTAAATTTCGAAGACACTTCGGGATATCGGAGCGAGTAAATTTTAAGTCCCTTCAATATCCCGAAAAAATAAATAAAAATGTGATTGGTATAAGGATTCTATCGAAGGGAGAAGTAAATATCAGCAAGAACAAAGAGTTAGTTCCTTCAAAATCTTGAAAGACAAAGAAAAGCACACTATTGAGGAAGTTATAGGGGAGAGTGATAGATATCGGAAAAAGTGAAATGTTGATCACTTTGATACAGTGAAGCACCTACTCGCCTTGGTGACAAGACAATGATATCTCACTCGGAGAGAACTAGCGACAATGATAAAAAAATCAACGGTTGATATTCAAAATGGCGATGATGACATGAAAGTTTCCATCAGGTGTCATTTATGAACCAGAGCCAAGTGAATTATAAATCGAATTATGGCTTATTTGGTCTTGAAAATTATTGTGCATCCAGAAAAGGAGATGAGGAATGCAGCAGTGGTTGATGACGAAGGGACCAGAGAAGACATTGTTGATTCAAGTAAGTAATTGAGCTCGAATTGAATTCCTTCATTTTTCAGACCAGTTAAAATAGCAAATATGAAGCAGGGTTTGATTTATTCTACAAATTAATGGCAAGCACATCTGAAACACCTAAAACTAAGAGGAAAAAATTAGAGACTCGACACTTGAATCAAGACCTAGTATATCAGTGCCCTAGTTCTGGACCAACGTCTAGAAGAACTACACAATTAAATCCTGGAGCTGAGAAGTTAGAAGATAGACAAAGGGAATTAGGTGACACATGGACTGCAACAAGGGGCTATGACTTGTTTATATATCATTACAAGAAAATGCATAGGCACCAGCTAATATCCAATCCATGGAGACTCAATCTAGGAAGACTAGTAGTGCCCAACGTATTCATCAATGTGGAATTGATCAAAGCGCTCGCAAAAAAATATGACCACAAACACGTATGATCTACTTCACAGATGGGTCTTCCTTTGTGCCTGTCACAAAGAATTGTATTTCCACGGTGTTTCATTGGACACTAGTACAAACATGAAATTCAGAATTAGATATCTTCTAGAGGAGTATCACAACATGGATACTAGTTACAAAAGATGGAGGTTGCCATTACACAGACCACGTGCTGAAGGAAATAGACTTAAAGATTTTTCAGACGAATAATTCCCTCTGTTCTCTATAAGTTTATCTGAAGAATATTTCCAGTACACCTTTTATTTAGCTTGTCAACTTGTATTGGGTCTAGACGCTCCTACATTGATGGCCACAATTCCAATGGTCTTAGTAGTTAACATTTAGAACCAGGATGCCAAACTATTTGACTACGCTGAATACTTGGAAAATGACCTCAACAATGTCCTCACCACTATCAAGAACAACAATGGAGGCATCTATTTTAAGCATTATTTACTATTTATGCATCTCATCTTGCACGAAGGGAAGAACAAGGGAATTTGGAGTAATCATCTGAGAATAAAAGATATAGATGACGACGAAAATATCAGGGCAATGCAAATGTGGACTGCAATATGGGATAGTATGTGTGTGAAGTCACATTACTTGTACTTTGAAGAGTATTTTTTAAAGCCACTATATAAACTTTTGGGTCATCCTTGTGACTATAATTTGTCACCAAAAGTACAGAGATTCCTCCGACCAAAAGACAAGGATGAAAGAAGGAAGGTCAACCATAATTGGGGAGATTGGTATGCATATGATGATTGCACAAAGATTTGAGTGTATGGTTTTGAGGGAGCCCCATTTCTCCTACCAAAAACTTTTCTAGATAGGGTTGCATATTTGGAAATTGTTAGGCAATTAGCCTACTCAAATTTCATGCATCTTAAGTGTTATAACAAGCAATCACTTATGCCTAGTACCCTTTGTTCTGGAAAAAAAATTGTTGTTTTTGAAAAGGGATATGAATTGATTGACAAGAAGCTAGAGCATTATAATTTGCAAAAAGGAAATGAGAGAAAGGAATTTGATCCTGAACAATTCATAAATAATGTCAAGGTGAAACAAAGGCTGAAATGATATCCACACGTGCTTCTTGTAGAAGATGATTTTTAATTAGAAATTTTGATGAACATCATGCAGTTAGAAGAAGAAACTTGTACAATAAAGCAATGGTTGTTGAGGCTTGGAAAATGTACAATAATTCCTTATATATAGGTGTTTTTTCTAAAGTCAAGGATCCTATAGAAAGGTGGGATAAATTTCTTTCACATGAAGTTGAATTGACTAGGGATGTGCCACTCTCTATGTTTAACAAAAAAATAAATTCCCCTGTGCAATAAAATATGTCATGCGAGTGCAAGCAAAGAATGAAATCCCATTACACCATATCTCTCCACAACGCACCCCAAATATTAGCTTTTCTATTAACACGTCTGTGGTAGAAGAAGAAGAGGTGGAAGATGAAGATGAAGGTGTGCAGGTTATAGTTAAACCTGTAATTGAAGATTATGAGCCTCCATCGGAAAGAAATATTGTCATGATAGAATCCTTGAAGCAGCTTTCAGATGATGTAAGACACCTTGCAAGCTAGAGATTCATCTTTGATGATTCTTTTGTGAAGTCCCCTGAATTCAAATCATTTTTTATGAGTATAAAGGAAAATTAATAAGGGAAAAGATTAAGGAGATCACCCCTAAGAGAGAAGAAGAAGCCTTAAATGAATTACAGGAGGAAGTAGATAAGGAAATGGAGAATATCACCTTGGAGAAAGGAAGGGAATTGATAGAAGAAACCAGTGTTATGTTCCTTTCAGGGTGGGATATCAGTTTCGCAATTGTATTTGACAGTTTTAGGAGAAATCATAACCAAACACTGAAATTAAGCACTAAGGGAGTAGATAAAATCTACACTGGGTCTGGCTATAACCTTGACAATGCAACCCTTCATATTTGGTCTCTATATCCACCTAACAAAAGGCCAACAATTATTGATGACCCAAACAAATTTTTTGGTCACCTTCTTATGTGCAAAGTGGGAGATACTGACCCCATTGAAACTACTAACTTGAACATCAATGTTGCCAAATTCACCAAAGTACAAATTGAGAACATGGTAAAGGATAACAAGAAATATGTTTCTAAAAGTGAAAGTTTAAGGTAGGGATTAATTAGGTGCAAGGACAAAATGTCATATGACTCTTATCCATAATTGGTGGATTGTGATGTAAGGTTATTGGAAGTAGTAACTAAAACTGAGTATTAGAAGCATAAGGTTGAAAATTTCCAAAAGAAATATGATAAGCTAGAGGAGGAAATGAAATCTGTTAAATTTAAGATTGTTTCAGAATTGATAAGAAGAAGGTTCAAAAAGGTGCTTGAAAAGGCTGACAAGTTTTGGATGACACCAAAAGTTACACTGCTCTTCAAGAACATAATAGGCTACAACATAGGTTGATAGAAAAAAGGGAAGAGATGATGACCAGAGGAAGTGTCAATGATCAAATGATTAAGGTCTAGGACAATTTGTTGGACATGCACAATCCATTTCATGTTGTGCTAATAGAGGAACTTAGTGATTTTGACCAACCATTGGATATACCTTTTCCTAATTTATTTAATGATGTGATCTTTAGGTACAAAGTGTGTGGAAAGATGAATTGGCCCAATTACTACCTCAAGCTCTCAATATGGTGAATGATGAATTGATGGTGGTAGACAACACACACTTGCAGCTGTATGAGATGTCTTCTCTCGAATTCACTATGAAGGATCTGATCACCGTCTCTAATACATGGACCAATGAAAAATATGTTGAGCATCTCCCCCATGTCAACATATTCATTGCATGAGCAACATAGGGACAAAAGACCCCATTGGATCCATGAAGATGAAAACGTCAAATTTGTTATGTTCTCTAAAACTTTTAGTTATGTTTTATAATGTAGTTTAACATTAACAAATAGACATGTCTCCTTGTAACAATCTAAATCTTGTGTGCTTCCTTCATTTTGTATAAGAAGGAAACCAAGACTGAATTGAAAGATATAGATAGTTAGGTAGATACAAAAGGACAAAAAAGAGAATGAATTAATAGAATATCATTCTTGAAATACAAAGAAGACTTCTGATACACATTGTAATATTATTTGAAGCAAATTAATGGAAAAAAAAGTTATAACTTGGTGGTTGAAACTTTGGTCTTCAATCATTTGTTGAGATTAAGTGATAAATGTTATCTTGTTGTCTCCAGTTTGGTCTTTCCTTGTTATTTAAATCACTATATCAAGTATATATTTGATTTATCAAGGCACATTTTTTTTCTTGTGTGGTTAATTTAACTAGTTCCTTCAAGGAAGGATTAAATTATTTTAAGTAATCATAGTAACCTGGGGAGTATCATTGGGATCAATAAGAAGGGCTTGGTAACTATACAATCTTGCGCATTTATACAAGGTATAAACATCTAAAAGTCCCAAACAAATTCGAGATTAGCCAAAGGGGAGGGAACATATCATTCACATCTTGACTCCATTGCCCAATAGATAGAAGACATTGATCATACATATATTTTCCAAAACAATATTTCATAAAACCTTATTTATACATTTCCATTTTTTGCATTAGGTGTAGGAGTAGAAGTTGGTCTCATATTTAAATCATCTATTTCAAAACCCTCATGCCATATTGAAATAGATTAAGAAAATTCATTTGTTGAAGGATTTTTGATCACGTGAGGATAATCTAATTAAGGGAATTGAGGATGATTTAATTGAAAAAAATGATCACACAAAATCTTCAAAAAAATTTAATCTGCTTGGACATTGATGATCAAGGTATACCTGCCTAGGCATAGCATAGCCTGAAGAGCAAGGAATTCTAACCACATTGGTCAATTATTTTCATTGGCCAAAACATTGCTAAACCTGATCATAGAATTTGGCATACTCTTAGGGTTTGCAATTTCAATTTTGGGAACCAACACACGTATTGGTTTGAGGTTGAACAGTTGATAAATTTTGATGTTAAGTCATTACCAGTGCCGACCTAATAATTTTTGGGTATTGTAGAGTTTTGAGAAGTATTGATCCAATATGTGGGAGCTATGATAGGTCCATGTCGACCTATTTGGACTTGTTATAAGTTTTGAATCATGGCACAAAGCATGTATGTGTGTATGTTGAGCTGAAAAGTTATATTTTGTATATTTTGTATGATACATCTAATTAGGCTGACCTAATTGATGTGGGATGAAATCGATATAAGTATGAGTCACTAGATGACAAGAAAAAGAAGAAGGCTCAGATGACGAAACATAGCCCCTTGAAGATTGATGCTTTATTCACTGGGATTTTGGAGCATGAAATATTAGAAGAGATTGTTGTGTTGTATACTATTGCAGATGAAGTTGACAAGGAAACAATAGAAGAAGCAATTGTCAAGTAAATTGTTGCATTTGAGGTCAAATTGATGGCATGCAAGCTCTAGAAGAGAGCATTGTAGAAGAAGCACAATTTGATGATGCTCAACATAAGCATGGGTCTTAAGAAGAAAATGTGCAAAATGGTGTTGATGATATTCTTCTGAAAGTGGAAGAAAAATTTGCAAAGAAAGGAGTTACTTGTGGAGAAGACACTGCAGTTGAAAATATCATTGATGATGCTCCTCTAGTAGGAGATAACACCACTGTAGAAGAAAAAGATATTGAATATCAGAAGGAGGATGTATCCACAAGACATAACACATCTCTTCCATTATCTGAGGAAAATACAAAGGATGCTCAAGACCACCTAAAGACAAAAATACCTCTGGATACCAAAGATCAATCTACTAGTGAAGATGTGCCTAAGAGAGTGATGAGTGGAAGTATGAGGAGAAGGATGAAGATTCATCCTAAAATGATGAGAAGAAGGATGTGGAGACACTTGTTAATGTTGGTGACAAGGAAAAGGCTATAGAGGATAGTGCTAAGATCACTAGAGAATATTTTGGTACCTCTGAAGATTCATTGAATAACTTGTTAAGTATGCAATTATAGTTTCAACCGGTGGTGTCTACTCAATTATTGCAACTTCCAATGCAATAGGGGCATGTAAACATGGACAAAATTTCTTCACTATATACAAGATTCAACTAGGCGATGTGATTCATGCTTCAACTTGGAAAGATATTTTAAAAATGCATCGAAAAAGCACATAAATAATTGATGAAGCAGTAAAGATGCTACAAGAAAGTATACCTAGTGCTAGCATTGACAATTCCTTATCTAGTATGGACAATATGAATTTTTTTCTTGATTTATTTAAAGCGTATTCTAGTGGATTGAAGGAGAAACTAGAGAAAGAAATAGATACAAAGGTGAATGACAAGAGGCTACTAGATACAACTGAGAAGTGTGCCTTTTCTCACAACAAATTTCAAGAAAGTCTTAAAAGTGTGTAGGAGTGTGTTACAGAAGCCAAAGTGTTATTTCAATTCTGCATGAAATGGTCAAGATCTATAAAGAGCATAAAAGATGATATGGGCTCAATTGAGTTCCAAATTGACAAATCTTTTGGTGCTTATGATCTAGCAAAAGACTTGGATGGAAGCACAAGGTTTGCAATAGAGAACCTGCATGAGAAATTCTTCCAACTACAAGTTCAAAAGGAGAAGATCATAATGCAGTTTAGTCATCTCAGGGATCTGGTGAGTGATAAGTTCATACCTATTTCTAGTGCTATGTTGAGTGTTGAAAAAGCTTTAAAGTTCAGTCTAGTACCCAACACTCCAAATGACGATGAAGAAATTTTGATGGAGTTGGAGACCTAGAGAAGAATGCTTGGCCTAGCCAAGAAGAGTTGGGAAGAAGGGAAGATGAGTGGCAAACACATGTGGAGAAGATACAAGAGTCAAATACTTCTTCTGAATGATTGTATTTCACTTTCTACATTTTAGTTTATTGTTCAGATTGCAGTGTACATATGCAGATGATATAAGGTAATTTTCCATTACATATTTTGATCCAGTTTGGTTGTTTAGTACCCTTTGGGGGAGCATATGAACTTGTGTAATTATGTATGTAATCTGATAGATACAACATCATGTAAAAGGGGGAGAAAATATGAATTAAAGGGAGAGAAAAAGATCAAAATGTATGTATGTGTCCTTTACCCTTGATGTCAAAGGGGGAGAGTAGTTTTGGGAGATTATTTGAAGCATGTTGCCATCAATGACAAAGGGGGAAATTGTTCGAAGTCTAAGTACTTTTTCATCGGCATGTTTGTTGGTGACATGAGCATGGAGTATGAGTACAAGTTGTATAGTATACAATTCAGTGTTTTCATTGATGTCAACATTGAGACCCGGTATGAAGATCATCGTGTAGACTATTTTGTATAACTTGAGCATATTTGAAGATAATTATCAAGTGCAATTTTGCAAGAAGTTTTGATCCGGTGAAGACATATGAAAGGGAAAATTGGCTAAGTGTCAGATCAAGTACTTTGGTGTACAAGACATCCGATATTTCGATCCATGTTGGTCCATTGTGAAGAATCTTGCTCTATGGTTTTAATATAATTTTCTTGGATGTTAGAGGAGTTTATATTTAGAGTTTCAAATTTTTTGGCTCCTAGTGTTGAAGTTATGAATGGCAGTATATCGGTCTAGGAATAGCAGAGGTTTCCAGTTTAGTATGCATTTTTTGGTGAACCTTCACTTCTCTACGAATTGGTATCTAGCTTTGTGGATTTGTGAAGATTTTGGAAGGTTTCATTAGCACCTATATTCCAAGTGGCATGAATTTTTGAGGTTTGCGTATTGGTTTGAGGTTGAACAATTGGTGAATTTTGATGTTAATTAGGTCATTACCGATGCTGACCTAATAATTTTTGAGAAGTATTGATTTGATATGTGGGATCTATTATAGGTCCATGTCGACCTATCTGGACTTGTTATAAGTTTTGAATCATGGCACAAAGCTTGTATGTGTATGTTGAGATAACAAGTTATATTTTGTATGATACATCTAATTAGGCTGACTTAATTGATGTTGGGATGAAATCAATATACGTATGTGTTCATTTCAGTGTTGGAAATATGATGTTAGTGAATATGGAAGTGTAATTGATGTGAATTGTGTGAAAGTAATGCAAGTGTAGAGCACAGCAGAGTAATGAAGTGTGTTGACTCTGTATATTGAGCTTCAATGGAACTGTATTCCAGCATGTTGCAAATGAATTTGTAATAGTTCAAATATTGGTTGTGATCCACCACTCTCTTTTATCTTTTCTTCTTTTCGTGGGCAGTGAGTCCACTTGTAGTGAGCACTTTTGTAATATCTTATAACCAGTTATAATATATTATGAGCTAAACCTCATCGTTTTTTTTCCCTTTTTGGGTTTTCCACGTAAAAATATGGTGTTCATGTGTTATGTTCTTTGATGGTTGCTTTTATGATTCCTTTCTTACTATAGATTGAATATGCTATATGGAATGAATGTTTAAATGTTTAAGTGGTTTCAAAGAATAATGATTCACCCCCCTCTCAATATTCCAAGTGTTCAACACTATAATTTTATTATTTGTTGTTCCTTTGTTCATAATTGTTTTTAGGGGGATAATCAACATAATTTACATTTTAGTTCCCCATATTCAAGTAATAATATCTCCCACCATATTTGGTATTACTATAGTTTGTATTGTTGGTGTCATTATTTGCTAGTCAGAATTTATAACTCCATCATTTATAGCATTCCAATTATTTTTCAATATTTTGGGAGTGAGGGGGTTATTATTGTTATTGGAATTATTATTAGCATTTTTTGCTAGGTTTTGAGTGACTAATCTTCCATTGTTTCCATATGCCCTCTTTCCATTATATATTATGGCTTGATCAATTCCCAAGGTGCTCTCAATGGCCCCTTCATATGATTTATAAGATATTTTTTGGACCTCCTCTTATGTGTACCTATTTAGGGAATGTAAGAAAATATCACAAATTTCCTTGTGATGCATGTTTGGAGCACTCATAGACAAGAAAAGAACTTGTCTCTATTACATTATGAAGTGTGTAACTAATTCATCAAGATCTTTCTTGACACTTAGGAACTCTTATATTCTCATTTATAATAGTTTGTTCATATTGAAGTGAAATAATAATTTAGTTATACCCCTTGTTAAAGGTATATTAATTTTTTAAATTCATTTGTACTAGCTAAGCTAATATTAAATTATTTAAATAACTTGCTCATTTTTAGAATTTTTTTTTTTTTAATAAAGGTGGCAAATCCACAAAGATATTTTATTAATATAGAGAAAATATTACATAACCGAATACGAGCCAAAAGAGAAGCTCGAAGACACCTAACTAGAGAGGAAGATGATTACAATTGTCAAAATGGGGAATCAGGAAGATAACCCCACAACCAAAAGGACCAATACAAACATAGATATAAGCCTAGGTGACAAGCAAAAATGTAGAGAGGAAGCAATCTCCATCAAGAACATGCAAGTAGTACAAGCATAAGATCTTGCAAATATGAGAAAAATTGAACAAAATTGATAGATGATAAGCACAGTCCAACTGCCATCCAAGAGAAACCAAGACCGAGTCTCAAACTGCTCGCAGAAGAAAGTCACAACTAAAACAACATGTCATATAGAGTTGTAGAGATGCGAGCCTCCAAAAAATGACAAGAAGAGGCCAAGATACACAAAAAAAGAGAAGGTTAACCATGTCAAAAAATCCCCAAAAAGAGTGATCAAGAAGCCAGGAAAGGGAAGCTTCTCAAGTGGAGCTTTCTTCAGATGAAGCAAAATCCACAAAAGGCAAAAAATAAGGTTCTACATGTGGCTCAAGTAGAGCGTGCATGATTAAAAAACTAACTACATCATACAACTCCTCCAGATTAAATCACAGAATGAGTTACCATAGAGACCTCGGAGCCTAAGAAGTTGGTAATTGAATTCTCTTGGTGAGTCATTTAATAACCCATTAGCCATCGAAGAGAGAATTAGAGCAAAAATTTTGCTAGAAAGAAAATGTTGCCTACAAAATATATTGCCCACAGTGCTTGTGCCCTAGAGAATTTCATAACTTTCCAAAGTCGGTTGTAAAGTTGAGAGTGGACATATGTGGGGAAGAATGTAAGAACCAACAAGGAATTTTACCATCTCGACACACCAGAGGACGCCCATCAAATTCAAAACAAACCTTGAGGAAAATTCATGAGGAAGAGCATAAACATGCATCTCAAGCCAGTCATAACCCAAAATCAACTCAATTGCATCATGTACCTGTTTACATTCAATTGCAAATGTGCACTTCAATTTCCCTAAAGTAAACCTTCAATAGTCTCAAACTTCATGTGTTCGGGGAGGAACATAAACGCGAAATAGTCTATCCATTACTTTTTCCATAGAAGATGAATTGTTTCAGAAGTATAATGAAAGAAAGAAAGAAAAAATATAATTTCATATAGAGATGAAACATTCGAAACATATTGAAAAAGCTTCACACAAGGCAGCTTAAAATACTGCAATTCTCATGTACCTCTGGGCGGCAACCATTAATGAATTAATGTGGCCAGTACCTAGGGATGCAAAAAATTCCAAGTACCATAGTATAACAAAGGCCTTGGAAAATATAATTAAGCAATGCCAAATCACAAGGCATGTGAAGGATGTCGCTAAGTTTAGCGGTAACAAATTCCTTTGATAAACATATCGCTCCACCAAATGTTTTCCAACAAAATTAAACCTTTTGCAAACAAACACAAAGGGGGAATACTAAATTTAACCATTCCTTCCCACAATCATCGACTAACAAAGATAGTACCACATAAAAACTTAGTACCATCAAGTCACAACGTAAAAAGAGATGCCTCAAATAAATTTCATCCAAGGATATGAGCTCTTACAAATAATTTTGCCTAATGTTCACCAATGAAAGAAGTCATTCGAAGACAAACACCAGAGAAAATTCCCAAATTTAGCATAGATTCCTATACCCACCAAATGAGAAATGCAATACCAAAACATTCAATATCATCATTTCCAATAAGAGATTATTGCCAGAATTTCCTAATAAATGTCAGGCATAAAGAAATGGGTTCTTTATTGCTCACATGAGGGAAAAATGCATGAATTTATAAGAGTGCCAAATGTCAATCAAAATCAAGCAATGTCAAGGGTAATCATATGTGTAATAAAGATGCCACCTAAAGAAACAATGAGACTTACATAACATGATTCCCAAAGCATACCTCGAAGCAAGAAACAACATGCCTGAGCTATAAGCCATGAGTAAAAGACCCTAGGATGATGGGAGAAAAATATATGGTTGTCCCATGGTCCTCAAAAAATCAAAATTTTGAGCTAAGACATGAAGTAAGCCAGAACCATTGAATGATCAAGGCACAAACAAGTGGCACAAATCAAGTCCCAAGAAAGAGTGGAAGCACTTGATAATTTAGACGTTACAGAGAAGTCTTTGTGCCAAAAAATTAAATCTTGAAAAATAATTGATCACATTCCTCAACTGAAAATTCTTTAAAACATATATTTTCATCGATTGCTTTATTGGCCAAGGTATCAAAAAATTCATTTGCTTCTCTGTAACAATGAGAAATTTGAATATTTGTGAAAACCTCAATTTGTTGTAAGATGAAAGAGAGTATATAGTTCAAGTACCAAGAGTTAGAACATCTTCTCCTTAGTGTCAAAATTACCACCATCGAATCCCCTTCAATATGGAGGCAAGAAATCGAAGGTTTCTTTGCAAGGCACAAACCAAGCCTCAGAGCATTAAATTTTGTAGTGTTATTCATGCAATCCGAGATTTTTTCACATGCAACATCGATGAATTTTCCATTCCAATCCCTCAGAATTGCAGCAATGTCGGATTTACTTGGGTTTCCCCTTGAGGCCCCATCAAAATTTAGTTTAATGAAGTTTATAGAAGGGGGAGACCAAGTGATGGAACTTCTATTTATCCCCGAGGCCTGTGAAGCAACCGAACTAGGTCTAGGAATTTTAATTAACTGCCAATTTTTCATGATGAAAGCATCCCAAGATGTATAGGGTTTGATTGAGTTAAGAGACTTGAAGAAGGCCAAAGAAGTTACCTTAGAGAAGGAAATTTCAATTTTATGGAGAACTTGGGGGAGAGAGGAGCCTTTTTTTCTAAAAATTATGTTGTTTCTCTCAAGCCAAATATTCCAAATTATTATGGAGGGGGAAATTTCCCAAATGCAGGCTAAGGATGAGGATGAATAGAGAGAAGGTCAGTTGTTGAAAAAACTAAGAATTGAATTTGGGAGGGGACTTGACCAACCCAGCTCATTCATTATCCAAGACCAACAATTATTAGCGAATTCACAACTCAAAAGAAGGTGGTTTGTTGATTCAAAAGTGTTGCCACAGAGGACACAAGGAAAAAGAGGAGTAATCCCCAATCTGTCCAATCTCATACCAGTTAGAATTTTGTCATTTATAGCAATCCAAGCAAAAGCACCTACTTTTGGCAAGACATGTGGGCCCTAACAAAGTTTAGAAGGCCAAGTATTCCTAGAATTTTGATTGACTAAAGAATTATTCCCATCTTTTACAAAATATTGACCAGAATTAAGGTCTGTATTTTTAAGAGTTCACTTTTTAAGGAACTTATTTCCGAAGGAGGGGCTTTACAGTGTTCTAAATCCTTCCATTTTACAAGATTCGGGTTAATGGGATCAAACTCCAAGTAATCTCTCACTTTTTTACCCCAACAAACTTTAAGAAGGGGTTCCAAATGCTTCCAGTTACCAAGTGTCCTGATTGGTTTCTAACCATTCCAGGAATCTTCCCAAAAAAGATCCTTCTCACCATTATTAACTACCCAAGAGAGGTGAGGAAGAATAACTGATCTACAAGAAACAATGAAATTCCAGATCTTAGAACCTTGTGGAAGGTTCTTTTGTGTAAAAATCATTTCTCTGTCAAGTGAGTCCAAATATTTTTGTTGCATGATACGAAACCATTTGGTCTATGGTTTAGAGTAGATTTTCTAGACTAGCTTAGCACCCAAAGCTTTGTTTTGGAGGAAAATGTCTCACATACCGGCTCCCCCTTGAATCTTAGAAGTACAAAGAGAATCCCAAGCAACAAGGGATACTTTCTTCTTTGAGGAGACATTATTTGACCAAAGAAAATCTTTAAGAACTTTCTGAAGAACACTACCTTACCTTTTGGGAGCTTCAATATTGACATTAAGTATAATGGAAGAGAAAATAGAATAGATTTGATCAAAATTAGTTTCCCAGCAAAATTTAACCATTTTGACTTCCAAAGAGATATTCTATTTGAGATTGATGAGATTAACTTATCCAAAAAGTCATGTTTTTCTTTCCCTAAGAAGAAGGGGATGCCCAAATATTTACAAGGAAGTGAATCACAATTGAAACCCCAGAATTTTAAAATCTGGCTTTTAACAATGGGGTTAACATTTAGAAAGAAGATTTTGGATCTCTTCGCATTGTAATGTTGGCCTGAATGCAAACAATAGTCAAATAAAACCTTCTTCATCACTTTAGTCTCTTCCATAGTTTCCTGACCAAGAAGGAGGGTATCATCTGCAAAGAGAGAATGGGAAATTGGAGAGGGAAAAAATTGATCCTTGATTCCTTTCCATACCCCGGAATTTTGGGCTGAGATAATGGATCTGCTCAAACCCTCTACCATAAGGATGAAGAGAGATGGAGACAAGGGGTCCCCTTTTCTCAAGCCTTGTGTTGGAGCAAAAAAACTGTGAGGGGAGCCATTTACCAAAATTGAAAATCTCGCCCCAAAGATGCAAGATAAAATCCATTTACACCAACTGGAGGAGAAACCAAATTTCTTGAGGATGTTCATCAAAAAATCTCAGTCAACTCTGTCATATGCTTTTAACATGTCCAATTTGAGTACCAAGCTAGGTTTTTAGTATCATAATTGAATGTAAAACCTCGTGTGCCAAAATGGCCCCTTCAAGAGTGTCTTTTCTTGGGACAAAACCCCCTTGCTCCTCTGAAATTATTGAGGGTAGTAATTTTTCAAGTCTCATAGAAATGGCTTTGGTGAAGATTTTATAAATTGAGTTACATAATGAAATTGGACGAAAGTCATTGAAGGAGGAAGGATCAAACTTTTTTTGGAATGAGAGCAAGAAAGGTCGAATTTAGGTCTTTAAAAACATTTTTGTATCTCCTTGATTCTTCCAAAGCTAAATGAATGTCTTGAGACACAAATTCCCAACATTTTTGAAAGAAAAGAGTGGTAAAACCATCTAGGCCCGGGGCCTTTTTAGCTTCCATTGAGAATACTACATGTTTAATTTCTTCTAAGGAAAATTTTGACATCAAGAATTTATTATTTTCCTCAGTGATAATTGATGGAATGCTAAATTCAAAATCTCCATGTCCAAAATTTGTTTAATATCTGAGGGAGGGAATAACAACTTCATGAAGAAGTTAACTGCTTCTAACCCAATTTATTTTTCAGTGTTGAGTTGCTCACCTGAAGAGGATTGGATGGAAATTATTTTGTTTGATTGTCTTCTTAATTTAGTTGAAGCATGAAAAAAATTTGTATTTTTGTCCGCCTCTTTTAACCTGGTTTCCTTGGATTTTTGTCTCCAATAACATTCTTCTCGAGCTAGAATCTCCTCTAGATCAACCTTTAGATTCTTTTCTTTATTATAAAGAGTATTATCCATACCTGATTTGATAATAAGCTCATAAAGATCAGATAATTCTGATTCAGTCCTCAATTTTTCTAAAAAGATGTTTTTAAAATGATTCGTATCCTATTCTTTCATCTTATTTTTCACAAATTGGAGCTTCTTACTAAGTTCAAACATTATAACCTTCCCCCAATGAAAGGACAGGACTGCCACCAATCCTTAACTAAATTGAGGAAATTTGCATTTCTAAACCACATGGCCTCTAATTTAAAGGGGCTTTTGAATTTATCCCTTTCCTCAAAAATCGAGAGGGATATCAAAAAATGATCTGAGCCTATTAGAGTATGTATAATCGAAGTGAAATCCCAAGAAGCATTCAACCAATTATCAAATATAAGAAAATGATCTAATTTCTTAGCAATTTGAGAGAAGTATTTTCTCTTGTTCATCCAGGTAAATGTGCCATTTTTGAAAGGAAAAACATAAAGATTGTTTATCATAATAAAATTATTAAAATCCTCCAAGATCGCAACTGGGGGAATTATGCCACCATTTTTTTCAAAGTTATTTCTAATGGAATTGAGGTCCCCAGTAATAATTATAAGATCATTTTTCCATTTCACTAAGAGGGAAGAAAGGTGTTTCTAGAGTTGTCTCTTTCCAATGGTTGAGTAAGGACCATACACATTAAGAATCCAAAAATAACTTTTTGTCCTAAAACATGTAGCTTTTCCTTTGATCTAGGTGGACGAGGATTCAAAATGGTCCATTTTTACTGAATTTTTGTTGCACAAAGTCACAAGGCCTCCCGAGGCTCCCTGAGTGGAGAAGCAGCAAGATCCCAATTTTTCCAGGAACCAAATATTTCCAAAGCAGAGGAATGCGATAATTTTGTTTCCTGAAGGAGAATAATATCTGAGAGAGTGCCAAATAGTTGACGTTTAATTAAATGTCGCTTGTTAGGGGCATTTAATCCCCTAACATTCCATGATAAAACCCTCATTGTGCTTGAGGAGAGATAACATCTCTCCTCATTCTTAGATTTATTTTTGAGGTTTTACACCTCACAATAGAATCACACTGGGGGACTTCAAGAATTTGAGTGGAAGGATCTCTTTCATCTCCCTTCTTGACTAATGAATGAAGATTCATTTCCAGGGTAGATTGCAAGCCTGCAACAATTTCCAAGTTCATTTTCTCCTTAAGAGATTTATGACCACGTTTACTCTTAGGAGTAATGATATATTTTTCCTCTAAATGAGATTGGGAGATCGGGGGAGAAGAAAATGAATTTGAAAAAATTGAAGAGGATGAAGCAAGAGGCGAAGATGGGGAGATCGGATTATCCTCTAAGAATTCTAGTTTTCTCTTAGATACTAACTAAGAGATAGGGAGATTAGGAGAGTTGAGTTTAGGAGTTGTTTCTTCCAAAATCTCATCAGCAATTTCTTCAATTAGGCCATCTACTACTTTTGATAGTGTCTCATTCACAATGTTCATTAGTTCATCTTCTGAGCCATTAAGAGGTTCTCAAAGTGAGAAATTTGATTATTTTCACAAGAAGGACTAACAACAATGGAGGTATGAGTAGGAGTCGAGCGGTTGGGGGAAGAGTTGGAATCAAAATTGGAGGGAAAATCCAATGAATCCCCAACATCACCTTTCATGGAGCTATTTGAGGTGGATACCATCAATTCATTAAACTCGGAGCTCAACAAACCAAGATCTTTGCATGTCAAAGAAGAGGAGTGGGGTGAAGTGGTATCTTCCAAAGCAAAAGAAGGAACTTCATGATTGGAGGAAGGAGGAAGTGGGGACCTGGGTTTAGCACAAGATGAGCGAGGGATTGCACCCAGTGAATGCGTGAAAGAAGAAAGGTCCAAAGGATCAGCTCGAGAGAAGATATCTGAGTCCACAATGATGTTAGCTTCTTTCCATGGTTCATTTTTTATTGTTTGAATCCAATCTCCTTTTTTTGAAGAGAGACACACCTTATGGGGCAGAACTTTAGAATTTATGACAAGGGCCCAAACCCTAATAGTAGGTTTCCCATTCATTATCAAAAATTCATACTTAAGGAAGTCCTTGAAATGTGAAACAATCTTCATAATAGGGGAAGAATCAAGATATTCAACTGGGAGAAAAGGTAATGAAAAACACACTAGAAGAGGAGACATTTTAAGGGATTCTAAGGATGTATTTGCATTCCATTCAAAAATACCCAGAAAGGTATTGCCACACTAGAAGGGGCCTTTTCGAAGGAGTTTTTTTTTAATGGTAACATTCTTAAAAAGAATAAAGAATGTTGAAGCAAAAACCACAATTAGGTCAAAAGATTCATACCAGTTATCTTTAATCCAAGAATGGATTTCAGACAAAGGATGATCTTCACCCCAAATTTGTATGAAGAGATCATTTTTTTCGCAATTTGTGTGTTGAGCTTCCAGGTGGAGAGGAATCATTGGAATTGTCATCCATTCTTGCTAGAATTCTAAAGGACCCTTCTATTGAGAAGGGCCATTTTGATTCAAACTTTCCATATAGGGTTTCCTTTGTGAGCCATTTTTCAGATGCCAAAAACCCTTATTAGGGTTTCTAAAGGGCTATCCATCAAAAGGGTCGTCGCTCTCAGGGCTGCCAGACTGAGCTTTCTCTTGCAGATTTCTGCTCCTCAGACCTTTGGTATGTGAAGGTCAGTATCTATTATTCCTAACATTGTAACCCTATGAGACCTTCTGGAGTTGTGAGCCTATGGATACCCATTCGTCAAGTCACTTGAGTAAGATGGATGAGCGCCATCATTTTCCTTATTGCTAGAGCGGTGTTGTTGGGCTTGATTCGCTTGCTAGGAAAATCCATTACTCTTATTTGCTTCCTTGTTCAGGATTCTATCATGAGGGTTTCCTCTGGTTAGCCGATTAGGATGACCAAAATGACAACCAAGAGGGTTTTTTGCTTGGTGTATAGAGCTCAACTTGGGTGTTTACAAAATACAAAAGAATTTTAAAAATTAATATACCTTTAACAAGGGGTGTAACTAAATTCTTATTTCACTTCAATATGAACAAACTAGTATAAATGAGAATATAAGAGTTCCTAAGTGTTAAAGAAGGATAAAATTATTAATAAACATAAAATTAAAAAAAAAAAAATCTTTTGTAACATTGATATTTGATGGACCAAAATATGTGTTATATTTAATGATTCAATTATTAATACAATATAAATGTGTTGTTAAATCCTACAACATTGTTCAAAGGGATGAAAAACTATTGTGTGTCGGAAATGTTAGTATCAAAATAAGATGAATAAAACACACAAATGAAACATTAAACTAAAGAAAGCAAGATAATTGAATTCAAAGAAAACAAACAGAGCTTCTTCAGAACCGTTTCATTGTCCTCTATCTCTAGGGATTCTCTTGAAGCTGTTGCTCTCAGATTGTGTAAGCAAAGCTTCTTAGAATGGCAACCTGCAAAATGAGTATGCAAAAAGGAGAGTATTTCTATCCTATATGCTGGTGGAGTGAAAATGTTGATACGGATGTGCAGAGAGGCTGTAAATTATGCACAGGGGCTGTAAATTATGGATGCTATGATATGAGGTGAATAGGCCATGATATGGAATACAACTATGCTATGCTATGATGCTAGAATGCTATGAATACTAGAAGGCTATGCTACTGCAAATTTGCTATAGTTTTCCTGTATGAAAGCTTCTATGTTTTTCAGAGACCCGACAGCCCCTTTTATAGATTTTCACAGGCAAGAGCCTGGCTGGCAAAGATCAATGGTTGTGAGATTGTCTAGTAATTTTGAATGGTGAGAGATGGAGAGGTTGAGAGGAAGATGGAAGATGTTGGGAGGTTGGAGAGAAGAATGGAGGCTTGTCTTCAACCCACGGGAACAAGCTTGCACAGGAACAGAGGAATTTAATTTTTTGTTTTGGAAATTTGTTTCACGGTTGTTGAAGATAATCCAATATTAAATAAAAAAAATTATTTAATTTCATGTGAGTTTGATTTTTGATTTTAGGACTATAGAAGATTTAATTAAATATTTGAAATATTTAATTGTGAATGGACTTTAGAAGAATTATTTAAAATTGTGAATGGAATTAGAGGAATTAATTAAATATTTAGAATATTTAATTATGAATGGACTTTAGAAGATAGAAGAATACTTAATCTTTATTTGAATAAAATATTCAAGCCAAGATTATGTGATAATTAATATAAATAAATCGTAATGTTTATTTAATTAATTAAGAAATGGATAAGAAAAGTGATTAAATAAACTTATTTATTTAATCAAAATGAAAGAATGAATAATATAAATAAATTATTTAGATTTATTTATATGCAGATTAAATTCAGAGATTTAATTAAATATTAAAAATATTTAATTAATTACCAGACTATTGTGATGTGACCATTTTCAGGTGTATACATTTTGCCCCTCTTTGAAGTGATGTGTTTTACATTGCTTCAAAGAATTTTGAAATTTTCCCAAATGCTGATTGTCAAATGTTGACATGTATATGCCCCCTCGAACGATGAATCGATAAGATTTTGAATTTTTTTTTTTTTGAAAATTTTGAATTTTCAGATTTTTTGGAATTTTTTGATTTTTATGATTTTGAAGATGTTGATTCATCGTTCGAAAATTATGATGTGAAGAAATTGACGTGGAAAGATGTGAAATGAAAAATTGATGATCAAAATTGTCCTTGTTGTGATAAAATGTGTTAAAATGCCCCAATTTTTCCTTTAAATAGGTTAAAAATGTCATTTTCCCATTTTAACCTAGTAAAAATTGTAATTTTTGAGCTATGGAGTGAGAAAGATGGCACTTCCTATCCACCAACACCAATTCAAGTGCATCCAATGACATCAGCGGCCGGCGCATTATGGACCCGCGGTATGTACCCTGTTAAACTTTTGTGTTTTGATAATTTTTTGTTTAGGGCACGTTTTTCAACCTTTTGGTGTCTATTTGTATTCTTTTAGCGCCCTTTATACTTTTCATAGTTCCCATGATGTGTTTTGTAGCACCTATAATTTTGTAGCGCCCATGAGGCTTTCTGTAGCACCCTTTATCCTTTTTGTAGTGCCCTTGATCCTATAGCGCCCTTGAGGATTTTTGTAGCGCCCATGACTATTTTCATAGCGCCCATGATTGAGTGTTGGTTTGAGTGATAAATTTGTTCCCAAGGAAAAATAATAGCTGATAAAGTTGCTTTCAAGTTAATGAACAACAAATAATGGTTGGATAAGTTTGTTTATAAAGTTGTTAAAAACAAACAGGATATTGATAAATTTGTCTTCATGAAAATGAAAAACAAATATTTGTTTGATATGTTTGCTTGTAAGGTTGTTAAAAACAAACATGATGTTGATAAATTTGTCTTCATGAAAATGAAAAACAAATAGTTGTTTGATATGTTTGCTTCTAAAGTTGTTAAAAACAAACAGGATATTGATAAATTTGTCTTCATGAAAATGAAAAACAAATAGTTGATTGATATGTTTGCTTCTAAAGTTGTTAAAAACAAACAGTTGATTGATAAATTTGCTTTGAGATTTGTCATGATGAATTGATTTTGATATTGTTTGGTCTCGATGTTCTCGTCCTATTCAATAGGAGAGATTGGGCATTTTGCAGCTACGGGAGACATTTACGAGGACATGGAGTTTGATTCCGCAGCTTGTGCAGGCAGATCGAGATGTTATCGAGGCATGTGGATTGACCTCGTTGCTTGACATGCCTGAGGTGCGCCTCAATAGGGGTCTATTGATAGCACTTGCAGAGAGGTGGCACAGCGACATGAACACCTTTCACTTGGCGATAGGAGAGATTACCGTGACTCCTGAGGATGTTTACTGTATCTTGAGGATCCCAGTGATGGGAGAGATAGTGATTTTTGATGGCCGAGAGGCAAGAGGCACTAATGCTTTGAGGAGGATTTTCAGAGATGATCAGATTGCTGGATATTTCATCCCATGGGGCGAGATTGTAGATTCATATGCGCCCTTGCCCTCTGTACTTGCAGGCTTTATTGGAGGTGTGTTGTGCCCTAACCATAGGTCGAAGGGGATCATGTACTCGAGAGGATGGTGATGCAGGGCACACCTTATGCTTGGGGATTATGCATGCTTGCACATTTGTATGATGAGCTACATCACATTGTATATGGCAGAGGTCGTAGTTTTGCATTTGGTTGTTCGTTGTTATAGATATGGGCATGGGAGCACTTTGCTATTATGCGACCATTGACTCGAGGATGACGGCCGGCTGGTTGACCATACAGATTCAGATATGCAGATATCATTACTCAGCCGAAGCTGGGTAAATTAGATCATTGGCAGCGTCTTCTAGATGATCTGGATACAGTTTGCTGGCAACCCTATGTAGACTGTGAGGGATGGCCAGAGGATGCTAGGGAGATGCCCTGTGTGTTTACCGCCAGATATCTTATTGGCCGAACACCTAGGATTATTGAGAGGTTTCTTCTTGGTCGGGTGTGTCAACAGTTTGTCGGCCTCAGGGTATGCCCATGGGTTATGCTATTTATGCGCGCCGACAGCACGAGATCACAGTATGGGGTCCACGGGTTTCATATGATGCAGCGGTGGCAGAGTTTATTAGTTTGGGAGCTCAGATGTGGGACTATAGACCTGATATTCTTGACGGAGGGATGACGGCAGAGTATGGTCAATACATGTTGGATCATCCTGCGCCACGACTATTTGATCTTGATGAGCCTGTCCCTATTGCAGAGGAGAGATCACAGATAGCTGGTCATAGACAATAGTGAGAGGTAGTTGCAGAGAGTGATGACTCTGAGGAGGATGATGATGAGTCAAATGATGATGGAGATAGCAGTGATGAGGAGAGTGGGGGTGACAGTAGTGGGGGTAGAGGTGGCAGAGGTGGTAGAGGTGGTAGAGGTGGCAGAGGTGGCAGAGGTGTACCGCAGATGAGACACTCAGTTCTGTTGTCTTCTGTAGATCCCGTAGTATCAGCAGATCCAGCATCATCGATTCAAATAGCGACCTTGCAGGGTAGGGTGCAGAGTTTGTAGAGTCAGTTATTACAGGCACATACCTTAGCTACACAGTTATAGGGACAACTGACATCAGTGACGGCCGAGAGAGATACAACTCGACGACAGGGTGAGGAGGCCATGGCTCTAGCTGAGAGTCTTCATAGAGCAGCAGTAGGTGATAGCATGACGAAAGAGCTAACCAGAGCTATCTAGGAGGTGGAGTTCTATAGGATCAGATATCATGATGCAGTGCCACCTGAGCAGAGAGTGAGTTATACACAGTCTCGGTCTACACATAGTCGTTCTCGGGCTACAAGCAGGGGTGTATCACAGCCATTACCTCCAAGAGGGTTACCAGGGGCAGGTGGAGCAGGTCCATCAGGTACAGGTGGGACAGGTCCCAGACCAGCACCATCAGAGGATAGCACTACATAGTGCTTTTTGCATGATGTTTTAGTGATACTTTGTTGAGACATTTGTATACACACTGATATGATCCCATTTTTGATGATGTTATGTCATGTATAGTTGACATCTTTGTACATTTTGACATTCATTTTTGAGATATATGATATGCAGCGATGATTCCTTATGTGATGAATGTGTCTATTTTCTATATATGCATGATGTTTATGATATGATTTATGAAAGTGCAATGTTATGTTCATGATATATATATGTATGTATGATTTATGAGATGAATGAAATATATTGATGAATGAATGTAAAATGATGGATGATACAATTTATGAATGCTTATGAATGTTTCGATTATGATGCATGCTTTGTTTTTATGATTTTCTGATGCAAATATGTATGAAAAATGTATGAAATGATGGGTTTGTGAATGTCAAAATGTACTCATTTATTTTATTGGAAAGACATGAAACATTTGATACTTTTCCAACTTTTGGGAAAATCTATAAATGCAAAATGAAATTTCTAAAATGAATGCAATCTACACTAACCATGCAGGGTATTTGTACAACATTGCCATCCTGAGAGCTTATTTGTGCTTTTTGTGTCATCATAGAGCTTTGAAATGTTGAAAGTTAATACAAGCATCAAAGGGTATGTTAGCACCAGTGATGACCCAAGTATTGCTTTCATGATTTTTGATATAGCAAGATAATACAAGCATATAGGTATAATTGAACTGAGACGACTTGAGTATCGCTTGCATAAACAGACGAGAGTTAACCCTTTTCCCATGCAAATTCTGAAATGTCATCAATGATACATAGTAGAGCATGTCTCACGACCAATTTGCATAGTACTAATGATTTCTTCGCAAACAGTAGACAAAGAAAAATCATACTCCTTCCTTGCTTTTCTAGTTCAATACATCATCAAATTGCTCCAGAGATATGATAGAAAAATCAACCAACAATTCAAAATTTTCCTAAATTATTCCAAACATTATTCAGATTAAGATCATCCAACATGGTTATCAACATTGATGTTTGTGTTTTGATGAACTTTATTTTTGACCATGTTGTTTGATGTCATTAGCATTGAGTGATTGTTTTGGTGTTGTGGTTGATTTGATGCGTCAACGTATGTTGTGTTTTGGAAAACCATCATTTGTCTGTTTGTGATGTTTAAAAAGGCTCGTTGCCCCTCTCTTGTCTAGTCTGTGTTTTGCTTTTGCCCCCAATGTAAACATAACCTGAATATGATGGATATGTACAAATTTCATCAAGCCATGATGAAACACAAGGATTCCTGTTGCATGATACAAATATGATAGATATGTACAAATGATAGATATAGATAGTTGATGTTGTAAAGCGAATGCAAGACATAAGCTAATAGATAGAGGAGCCCATTTTGATCACAAGTAGCGCCTGTTTGCCAGGTTTTCACCACTTGTTTTTATTGCACTTTTTCAAGACTTTTTAGTTTTTTTTTTTTTGTATTTTTTTCAGGATTTTTTCTGATTTTTATGGATTTTTAAGGACTTTATTTTTTTGATTTTTATGGATTTTTTCAGGACTTTTTATGATTTTTATGGATTTTTTCAGTTTTGATGATTCAGACATAGAACTTTTTCAAATGAATGTTGTTGATCAGGCTCTTCAAACAGGTCCCCTTCTGATGTGGATAACTGATATGCTCCAGAACCATATGCTGCAATGATAACAAATGGACCAAGCCAGTTGGGTTCAAATTTTCCTTTCTTTTCTCTGTCTTGCTGATTACGTGGATTTTCTCTCAAGACTAAGTCACCTACTTGAAATGTTTGTGGTTTAACTCTGTGATTGTAGCTACGGGACATAATCTGTTGATAACCCTTCAAATGATCGGCTACATGTTGACGGCTTTCATCTAACAGTTCAAGCTCGTGAAAACGAGATACTCGGTAATCTTCATCATTTATCAATCCTTTGAGTGAGACCCTAAGCGAAGGTATTTCAACCTCTAGTGGTAAGATTGCTTATGCTCCATATACCAAGGCATATGGGGTAGCTCATGTTGGTGTGCGAATGCTAGTTCTATATGCCCACAAAGCTGGATTTAACTGGACATGCCAATCACGACCGGCATCATTTACCGTCTTCTTCAAGATTTTCAAGATTGTTTTGTTGGAAGCCTCCGCTTGACCATTGCCTTGTCGATAATAAGGTGTAGAGAACCTGTGTTGGATGTGAAATCTTTCACAAAGTTCATCAACATCCTGATTCTTGAAAGGCCTCCCATTATCAGTGATTATAGAATTAGGAATTCCATATCGACAGATGATGTAATTCAGGATAAATGAAGATATTTGTTTACCGGTCACGGTCGTTAAAGGAACAGCTTCAATCCATTTTGTAAAATATTTTGTAGTCGTGATGATGAATTTATGCCCATTTGATGATGAAGGATGAATTTTTCCAACAAGATCTAGTCCCCATTGAGAAAAAGGCCATGTCGGAGTGAAAGGCTGCAGTTCCTGTGCAGGTGCATGAATAAGATTCCCATGAATCTAGCATTTAGAACACTTCTTGACAAAAGTAAAAGATTCTCTCTCCATGGTAGGCCAATAATATCCCATTCTAACAAGTTTCTTGGCTAAGGTTAAACCGCTTGAATGAGTTCCACAAATACCACCATGAACCTCTTGTAAGGCTTTTTCAGATTCGTCATGTTCAAGACATCGAAGGAGCGTACCATCAAGACCACGTCAGTAAAGGATATCAACGATCAAAGTATAACGAGATGATTGGTGTATGAAATTCCTTTTTTGGTTTCGGGATAAATCCAGAGGTAAGATGTTGTCTTTTAGATAGGTATAAATCTTGCCATATAAGGGTGAATCAGAACCAGTTAAATGACATATGACTTGGGTCTCAGGATTATCATAGGCGGGAGAAAACAATTGTTCCACCAAGAATTTGTATCATGTTTGATCTTCTGATAATTGTAACAAGGAAGCAATTGTAGCCATTGCATCTGCAACTTTATTATCAATCCTTGGGATTTGTGAAAACTAGATTGCTACAAAATACTTTTTATAATCATCCACCATGTTCTTGTAAGGTAGCAGCTTATCATCTTTAGTCTGATAATCATCATTGATTTGATTAATAACGAGTTGTGAATCACCATAGACTTGTAATTTTGTAATCCACTAGTCCAATGTTATCTTTATTCCTATGAGCAATGCTTCATATTCAGCCATGTTATTCGTGCAAGGAAACATCAATTGATATGATTTTGGAATGGTATATCCTTCAGGTGTGACAAAAAGAATCCCTACCCCTGAGCCATGTTGCGTGTAGGATCCATCAAAGTATAATGTCCATGATTTCTTAATTGTTGTTGTGAAGATGTCTGCATCAGGAAATTCAATGTGCATGGGGTTTTCTTCTTGTAAAGGTGTTTCAGCCAGTTGATCTGCTATGACTTGTCCTTTTATAGCTCTTCGATCCACATAGTGAATGTCAAACTCACTTAAAATCATTACCCATTTTGCAAGTCTTCCTGTTAAAGTAGCTTTGCTTAAAAGGTATTTTAGTGGATCAATTTTGGTTATTAGCTTAACTGTATGAGTCAACATATAATGTCGCAAATTTTGAGAAGCAAACACTACTGCTAGGCAAGCTTTTTCAATGAAAGTGTAGTTTATTTCATGACTTGTTAAAGTTCTGCTGATATAGTATATAGCCCTTTCTTTACCTGTAGAATCCTCTTGTGCTAGTAGCACTCCCAAAGATACGTCTATTGCTGAAATATGAAGTATGAGGGGCTCTCCTGAAACTGGTGGAATTAAGACTAGTGGATTCATAAGATATTGCTTGATTTGATTAAATTCTGCTTCACACTTTTCCTCCCATTTGAATGGGACATTTTTATGCAATAGATGTGTAAATGATAAGCTTTTGTCTGCCAGTTGAGCTATAAATCTCCTGATGGATTGTAGGCGTCCTTGTAGAGATCGAAGCTGACTGATATTCTGAGGTGGCAGCATGTCCATTATAGCTTGTACTTTTTCTGGATCAACCTCTATGCCCTTTTTTGAAACAATGTATCCCAGGAGTTTTCCAGATTTAACGCCAAATACACATTTCTTTAGATTGAGTCGAACATTGAACTTCTCCATTCTGACAAAGATTTTTTATAAGATTTCAAGATGTCCTACCATGGCTTGAAATTTTTTTACATCCAGATCAGTGTCAACAGTTGTGTTTACAAGAGCTTCTTCTAAAATATTCTTGTGTATGGGGGATATTTTGAGAAGTTCAAGGATGGAGATTTGAGCTGATGTTTTTCTCAATTGATCAACTAGATTATAATGATTTGGAGAAGGAATAACTGCCTTAGATGAACTACCTTTTAAAACAACTTTTGCTCATCCTCTCGTAGTCACATTAGCCTGTTGATATTCTTGTTTTTCCTTGATTTTAATAACATTAACCCATTGATCATCTGCATAGATGTGGCGGATTATGTTGTCTTCAACATTATTTATGCCTTTTGCTTTGGTATCTGATGCTTCCCCCTTTTGATAGTTTGGTAAAGGATCTTTGAATGCTTGATGATCGTCATTGGTATGATGTCCTTCAATTGTAATGGTGCCATTGTCAATTAAATCTTGTACTAGATTTCGTAAGGCTTGATAGTTATTTGTTCTATGACCTTTACATTGTTGATAATTGCAATAATACGAGTCATTCCATGATGGTGGTTTGATTCGTGGCTCATAATCTCTTTGTGGTGGTAAGGTAATAACCTTATTATCAAGAAGCTCCTTGAGAGCAGACTCAAGAGATTCACCCAACATGGTAAAATTCTGTCGATTTGAAAAGAATGGAAGTCTGGACGGATTTGATGTTTGGGTATTGCCAAGATTGTTATTGAATTACCACGATTATCCTTGGTATTTTGATTGGTCATGCTTTCTTGATTGGAATTTTGTCCTTGTTGGTTGTTGTTTCTTTGTTGGTTGGTATTTCCTTATTGGTTGATATTTCCTTGTTGGTTGATATTTCCTTGTTGGTTGTTTCGTGGAGCACTTGATAAGTTGAAGATAATTGATCTTGTTCGTAAATTGTTTGCATCCACTATACCATCATTGACCACATTTTTATTTTTGTTCCAAAACCTTGTTTTATCATTGTTGTTTTGGTTGGATGAACTTGGATTATCAAGTTTTATCACTCCTCTTTTAACCAAGGCCCCTTCAATGGTGATTATGTTTTCAATCAATTTTTCAAAGTTAGGAGGACAATGAAGATTAATCCTGTAGCTTAATTCTTGATCTAGGCTATTGATGAAGATATCCATCTTTTCCTTTTCAGGAATAGGACAGGAATATCGTGCAAACAATCTTCTCCACCTTTGAAAAAATGTAGTGAAGGATTCCCCTACTTTTTGTTTCACTTTACAAAGATCAAGCATGGTTATCTGGTGTTGAATATTGTAAGCGTATTGTGATATAAACTAATTTATTAACTCCTCAAAGGTTTTGATGGGGGGGTGATCTTGGAAAGCCACTCCATGGATTGTCCACCCAGACTTCATGGAAACAATCGCATTAAGTAGGTATCTTCATAAGCGAATTCTAGACCCATATTTCGGAAATCCCTCACATGTTCAATGGGATCAGTTTTTCCATTGTACCTATCAAATTTAGGGATTTTGCAATGTTTTGGAAAAGGGATCATTTGAAGACTCCTATCGAATGGATAAGGAGATATGTCATCCAAAACATACTTCTTTGTTGTGCCCCCTTGCATCTCCTTTATTTTCCCTTGTAATTCTTTTATCTGTTGAGTAAGGGCACTAAAATCAATAAGAGGAGTTTCAGGATTCTGTTTAATCCCTTCTATATCAAAATTGTAAGGTAACTTAGCTCCTTGATTAGCTAATGAAAGAAAATATCTTTCTTTATTTCATTCTAAAATCCTTTCCATAAGATTATGGAATCGGGGATCTTGCTCTGCTTCTTGAAGCTTTTCTTCTGTTAATTCTTCAACATTAAATGTTTCCTCTTCTTTCTCATTATGGTCACCCATTTTGCTTGTGGTAGTTTCTCCTTCGTCTTTTTCCATGTGTTTTCGAGATCTCGTGACAACAGGCATAAGCTTTGTTCCAAATTCTACTAACTTTTGATCAAAAGAGTGAAATAGTGCAATTTATGATAGATATGAAAGTCAGGATAGAATGAAGATTCTATGACTTGAAAGATTTCTAGCCTTTAGCTTGTGTTGTTCCCTAATTGAAAGGATGAAAATCCTATTGGCGGGAATTTAAGCAAAAGATCAAGAAAAGGATGATTTTACACTTTATGAAGTTTGATCATAGCTTCGTAAAAGGATGGATTTTGTGATGAATACCTAATGTGATTGAGTTCTCTATTGCAGAAATTGATTTGGACGAGTAGAATATTCAATTGCAGGTTGGGGAATATAACAAAAATGAATACGTTGACTATGATTGTGCCTTTGAGAAAGGGCTCTTCTTTGAAAGAAAGCTCGTGAGTATAATGGTTCTACAGCATAATCATCAGTGAAACCTCTAACACAGTCATGATATCTATGAAGAAAGGTTCTATATTTAAGTAAAACCTTTTGGCTTTGGTACAAGAATCGTCTTTTCTTCAATAATTTCTTGTAACTAAGTGGTTTCTTTGGCTTTTTGATTCGTTTGAGAATGGATTTCTTAACAAAGGTTGTGGATTTTCAATCTCGTAACATGAGAGTAATCAATGTGATTGTGAGTTTTGGATGATCTTTACTGAATTAATGTATTGAAAACACATCAAGCAAGTTGTAGAATAGTTGTGTTTAAGTCATATTCTAAACATTAAGTGTATGATCAAAATGTTGTTCAAAAATTGTTTTCACGAGTTTCACACATGACAGATAGATCAAACAGACTCACTCTTAGTACTCAATTAGGTCATCATAATAATCAACAGCCCACATCTTAGAACTGTGTCGACTCACACAGCCGTGTCACCCCCGAAAGGGTGCCCATTTTTTTGTCTTTTCCAGGCACGTACTCAGAGTGACAGAAGTGGATACCGGATCCCCTGAGCAAACGGTCCTTGGCAGTTATATGGTGAGTGTCTTGGGGGTATATTCTTCCCTCCCCTGCACTATGATTATTAGGATGTTCAGAAACTGACTTCGGTTAGATACTACACCAAGTTTGTAGTAAGGGTTTTCGTTCAGTGCGGAAAATGATAGACTCCCTCGAGAGACCTCCCAACCTTTAGAACAAAGGCTTTGGGGATGGTTATCAATGCACACTACCATCGAATGGGATTTTCATCAACCATCCGCATTTGATTAAAGTGGGTTGGAAAACTTGGCTTTAGTTGTTCCCACTTAGGTCATTCCCGTAGGGTGAGTACTTTTTCCCACTACGGTAGGGCTTCTAAAAAGGTTGTAATTAAAACAGTAAATTTGCATGAAATTGAAAAGGCAAGTCTGGTATTTTGATCACCCAGTTAAGGGGAGAGCATAGACCTATTGCCATAGACAAAGCAAAAAAATTGTTCTTTTCAAAACCCAAATCACAATTGATCTACCCTAAGTGAAGATATTGCTTCACAAAAGCAAATTGTTCAATTTTAATTGCAAGATCATTGTGTAGTGACTACCCTAGATTGATTCATTTTAAAATCCATGTCTATCCTAGGATTGATTCATTTTGATTAAGTGACTATCCTAGGATTGGTTCATTCCAATTTAGTTCCTACTGGCCACGGTCACATCGGATCCAGTCAAATCGTATTTAAGTTACAAATTACAATTGCAGGTTTTGAAAAATCTATGCTAAAAATAAAAATTGCGCTAAAACAGACATCATGGGCGCTATGAAACCACTGATGGGCATTGTGAAACTTCTGATGGGCGCTGAGAAACCTCTAATGGGCACTGTGAAATCTATGATGGGCGCTATGAAACCTCTGATGGGCGCTATGAAACTTATAATGGGCGCTATGAAACTTTTGATGGGCGCTATGAAACCTCTGATGGGCACTGTAAAACCTCTGATGGGCGCTATGAAACTTCTGATGGGCGCTGTGAAACCTCTAATGGGCGCTATAACAGTGTTAAAGGGCACTAAACTGGGTGTGATTTGCACTGAAGCATGTTTATTGCGCTAATACGCTATTTTAGCCGTGACCTGTCAGAAAAACCTACAAAAAGATGTTAAAATTAGGGCAAGAGCCCCACGGTGGGCGCCAAAAATGTGTGTCGGAAATGTTAGTATCAAAATAAGATGAATAAAACACACAAATGAAACATTAAACTAAAGAAAGTAAGATAATTGAATTCAAAGAAAACAAACAGAGCTTCTTCAGAACCGTTCCATTGTCCTCTATCTCTAGGGATTCTCTTGAAGCTACTGCTCTCATATTGTGTAAGCAAAGCTTCTTAGAATGGCAACCTACAAAACAAGTATGCAAAAAGGAGAGTATTTCTATCCTATATGTTGGTGGAGTGAAAATGTTGATACGGATGTGTAGAGGGGCTGTAAATTATGCACAGGGGCTGTAAATTATGGATGTTGTGATATGAGGTGAATAGGCCATGATATGGAATACAACTATGCTATGCTATGATGCTAGAATGCTATGAATACTAGAATGCTATGCTACTGCAAATTTGCTATAGTTTTCCTGTATGAAAGCTTCTATGTTTTTCAGAGACCCGACAGCCCCTTTTATAGATTTTCACAGGCAAGAGCCTGGCTGGCAAAGATCAATGGTTGTGAGATTGTCTAGTAATTTTGAATGGTGAGAGATGGAGAGGTTGAGAGGAAGATGGAAGATGTTGGGAGGTTGGAGAGAAGAATGGAGGCTTGTCTTCAACCCACGGGAACAAGCTTGCACAGGAACAGAGGAATTTAATTTTTTGTTTTGGAAGTTTGTTTCACGGTTGTTGAAGATAATCCAATATTAAATAAATAAATTTATTTAATTTCATGTGAGTTTGATTTTTGATTTTAGGACTATAGAAGATTTAATTAAATATTTGAAATATTTAATTGTGAATGGACTTTAGAAGAATTATTTAAAATTGTGAATGGAATTAGAGGAATTAATTAAATATTTAGAATATTTAATTGTGAATGGACTTTAGAAGATAGAAGAATACTTAATCTTTATTTGAATAAAATATTCAAGCCAAGATTATGTGATAATTAATATAAATAAATCGTAATGTTTATTTAATTAATTAAGAAATGGATAAGAAAAGTGATTAAATAAACTTATTTATTTAATCAAAATGAAAGAATGAATAATATAAATAAATTATTTAGATTTATTTATACGCAGATTAAATTCAGAGATTTAATTAAATATTAAAAATATTTAATTAATTACCAGACTATTGTGATGTGACCATTTTCAAGTGTATACAACTATTATTGGTGTTGTTTATGAGTGGGGATGAAATAGTAAATCTTAGACTTTATCATGGTTGTGTTGTAGTCCAATAGTTGCACTAGTGTCAAAAGTTGTTACAAAATAAAAATACTTTTTAGGATGCATATAGAGGAAAAAGGGTTTTAAAATAAGGTTATTAGTATACTAGTGTTAACAAAATATCTTTGAAAGCATTTAATGTATGCAAAATCAATATTAAATAACAAGAGGATGATGAATATCAAAATTTCTCTAGTGATGATAGGTTTGAAAGATAAAGGCTAATATATGTGTATAAATATTCTCAATCTTAATTATATTTATGACATTAATAATCTAATATTAGAGAGAAAGAGCATTGGGATCAACAAAGTTCCAAAGATATCAAGAATGAGAAATAAGAAGTACCAAAACAAAGATTAATACTCTTAAACAAGGGAAATGAGAAAATTCAAAGTGGAAACTAGGATAGCATCACCTGATTTAAAGAAATAAAGAAAGTCTTATTAGAAATGGAAAATAGATTACTTTCAATAAGAATAAAAAAAATATAAGTGAAAATCAATAAAAATTTAAAGAGCTTATGATGATAGAAGATTGAGAACAGTAAATACTTTGATAGTCATGCTCATAGCCTCAAGAATTTATAATAAAGGTCTTATGTAATTTTCAAGATTGTAAGAGAAGGCTGGAAAATTCTAGAAGATTGCATAATATCAAAGGTTTGTGTGTAGATATTAGTCATGGAAATTATAAGAGCCAAAATATCATTCAAACTTGCATGAAATATTTTCTAATCTTGGAAGAGGGAATCATTAAAGAGGTTGTTGGAACATCTAAATTCAAGCCTAGTGTCATTTAAAAAATATAAGACATCATTTTTTATTTTTTTTTACTATCAAATAGAGCCCTTATAACTATAATATTGTTAGTGGGTGCTAGTGTAATTATGTAAACATTTATGCAACTATAGTTCTATCTAAAACTAAAAAAGGAATTAAAATTGATAAATCATATGGTGAAATAATGAACATAATAGTGTTGACACTTTGATTACACTAAAGATTAGAAAAATGGTTTAGAACACATGAAAAAATAGTACTAATAGGTTCAATTTATAATGAAAAAATTATAGAGTGTGAAATTTTAGTCATTACATGAAGGTAGTGACAAGCTAATCAATGAGTTGTTGAAAAGATTAAATTGATCCCTCAAGGAGCTTACAATACCAATCTAGCAATATTCCCTCTAGAATTTGTGGGAATATCCTAGCAATGATCATATCTTAGAGTTCTTGAATGGAAATGGTCTAACATTTGATATGGGAGTTATGATCTCCCTCCCCTTCAAACTTAGGTAGTTCAAGGAGGGGTCATGGTAACATTATATTATAGATGGTGTTATCTAGGATCTCCTAATATTCAAGGTAGGTTCCAAAAAATGAATCATGAATGGAAGGAGAGATCCCTTCAAACATGAGCCCCATGTGAGGGGCTTGCTAGAAAAATTATGTTTCAAATGTGTTTGTTTGTTGATGTCTAGGGAATTTTGGATTCCTATAGGGAATTATACTCAATAATTGACAATTTTGTGGAATCATTTGGTTTATATTTTGTGATGTATGCATCTCATCCATTCACCGTATAGATTCATTATTTTGCATGACAAAGGTAAGGGAGGAAAAAAAGTCCTCATTAATCATTTTAAATGAGTAAAAGTTGGCATACAAGGGAAAATGAGTGACACCTTATTTTGTATATTTTGTGATGATGTTGAAAGTATCAGTGTGGGGTAGTTGCATTAGATATTGAAACAAATAAAAATGAATTTCACCATAATGGAATAATGGAAAATAAGGGTATGATGAACCTATTCTTCTAATTGCATTCAAGGAAATGAGATCCAAAACAATGAAATGAAAATAAACCAAAAGGTGGGTCAAATCAAGGTATGAATAAGCAAATTTTCTATATATGCAAGGATGGGGGTATGAACTAAATAACACTTTGGGGAGAAATTTTAAGATCATCAAACAAACTCCAAAATGCAAGCTATAAAATGCAAATAAAGAACAGTAATCAAATGTAATAGAAACAGTAATCAAAAGGAAGATTTGGAAAGGGGGAAACAATTTGTACCTTTCACCAAAAGTCACCTTTTGAAGCTCACTGAGGAATCATTTTCCCTATGGAAAATGGGTTCTGGCTAGGGTTCTTGAAAAATGCTTTCTAGTTTCTCTTTTGCTCGGTTTGCAACCTATATTCTAGGTGCTCACTATCGAAAAGTCAGAAATAAAATCCGTAGAGGAGTTTCCGTGATTTGACAACTTTTCTTGCAACTTTGACAACTTTGCAACTATCTTCAATTTTGCTCCTCAAAGGATCTTCAACTTAAAATTTTCAATCACACATCAAAGAGAGAAAAATGTTGTTTTGTTAGGGAATGAGGGTTTTCCTTGGTCAAACCCCATTTTGGTAATTAAACCTTGAAATGAAATGAAACATGAAAGAATGAATGATAAATGAACAATTCTATGTAACAACTCACCGAACCTTATTTGAAACCTTGAATAAAAAATTTGCAAACTATCATGAAGTGGCCTCAATGAATGTAGATCTTGATCATGAAACTTGATATGAAACAATACCTTTGATATGCTTGATTAGATCTTGAACACTATATTAACTCAAACTACATGCATGATGCAAGACATCTTTGATATGACAATGGAATCTTGATTGTTGCAATAATCTTCAATAAATCTACCCTTGAATTCCTTGAAACTGCTCTTGAAGTGCGTCTTTAATGCTCTTGTGAAAATTGCTTGATCTCATGAAAATTGCTTAGTATCTTAGGATGAAACATAGTGAAAAGACCTCTTATTTATACATATCTTAGCATTAATTACCAAAATTCAAATACAACAAACCGTCATTGAATTATGGATTTGAAATCATTAAAATACCACCAAAAACATATTTAAAAGGGGGGTCCTAGGTCTAAGTGAGAACCCATTCTCCATAGAGCGAATGGGTCCTAGGCCACTTACCTAGGACACACATTGTTCAGTGTTAAACATTATGTTAAATTAGGGTCCTAGATCTAAGTGAGGACTCATTCACCCTATGGAAAATGGGTCCTAGGTCACTTACCCAATACACACATCTTCCAATGTTTTGTGTAATGGCATTTATGAATGTTAAGTTTGATCCCTCAGAAAATGAATTTAATTAGGCTTGGATTTGAATTAAAGGGGCTAATTAAGGAAAATTAACCTCAATCAATTAATAAAGCCCTAGATTAATGTGAAATTGTAAAGGTACACTCTACAACACCAAAAATAAGGCACAATTAAGTCCATTTTATTTAAAAAGGCCCTAAACTTAATGTGAATCTGAAAAACATATTACAACACTAAATTAAGGCATAATTAAGCTCATTTTGTTATTAATTATTTCCAAATTAAGTGTGAAAAATGGATACTTTTTCCTTCAGTACATTTTTCCCCCACTTTAGTGAGAGTATGAACCCATGTCAAACTCACACTAAAGTAGACATTCAAGACACTTATGTATGCAACAATGACAAAGATACACAATCATACAACATCAAAGACCAAGAAGATCAAGCCTCAGTTGTTTGATCGATATGGAACACATCTAAGCCTCTATTTTTGTTTTGTCATGTGCTCACTCCAGGGTATTGGAACCTCAGGCTATCCACTAGGTGAGTATCCTAAAATGGGTGGCAAATGAGAGAATCGTATTAGGCTCCCATACCATATCAAAGCTATCCTCCTGACAACTTCAATAAGGCACCACAATGCTAGGTTTTGTGCTCCATAGGGCTTGAAAATTTGTGTTATTCCAAACACCTATGAACAAGGGGAAGGATCCATAGGAAAGCAAGGTGTGTTATGCTATGTGGCCTTGAATTTAGTGTTCGAGATTTACAAGGTTAGCAAGCTATGTTATGCCAAACACTTATGAATATTATATATATGGTTTTTTGTTCAAAGGGATCTTGCTTAGTTCATGTAAGTGTTGAAATGAACAAGACAACTAAGAGGGGGGTGAATCAGTTGTAGGAAATTAAACCTTCAAAAATATCAACGATAATTAGATCCACAAGCATTCATTAAACCCTTATTCTGTTAAATTGATTAAACATGAAATGCAGATAACATAAACTCAAATCACAACACAATACACATGAGAACACTAGATTTACATGGAAAATCCAATGAGGGATAAACCACATTGAGGATTAGCTCACAATATAAGTAATAGCAAAATTGGTACAAAGGGGTTCATTTCCAAAATAGGACACACTATCCAAAAAGGCTCACTGCCACATAAATAATATAAGAAGATAGAAGAAGAATGTTAAATAGAGAAAACACTTCTCAATGCAACAAGGAGTCCACTATGTAATTTATCACACACTTTTGCAGTCTCACGTGAAATATTTCGGATGCCTTCATCTCACTACCTTCAAGAACCCTAACATGAATTTTGCACTACTCTACTCAAATTCACATCACATACACTTCACTCACATCACTCTTCGCATCTATCTTCATTCTTACTCTTTTGTACACCCTTTTGCATCAAAACCATACATATTTATATCAAGCTTTACCTCAAAAACTTTCTCCAATGTGAGCCATTAATTGTTATACATTCAAATTCGAAATAGGTCGACACCTAAACATTCCTGTGATGAATAGGAATGAAAGGAAACCTACATAAATCCTTAATTAGGACCCAAATAGATTCCAACACCCGTGCAAAACACCATAGACATTATGTACATGCTTCCTTAAATCAAGTCGAAGGTTTTGAACAACATAATTCATTTGAACTCAATCTAGAACAATCCATGAACTACTTAAGATTCATCAAACACTTCATCCAAGCTCGCATCAACAAATACTTTAACTCAGGACAATAGATAACCCTTATTTCCATACTAATAAATGAAACTCTCATTATACTACACAAAATCAAGTAAAAAATTGAATACATAAAGATAAAGGCATTATAAGAAACTTCCCAAATCTACACAACTTGAATCCAAATAGTGGAGAAACTTAGAGCAAATACATTTCTCCCAGACAATAGAAAATATCTCTGAGCAGCTAGTTGACACATTGGTGAAAGTATCAGAAAACATCTCTGAACAACTGGTTCACACACTGGTGAAACTTGGAGAAAATGCATTTCTCCTATACAACATAAAACTGAACAACTATTTCACACTGTACAATGATCCAAAATCCAAAATTTTGAATGTAGCAACCTCTATCAACCTTCAATAACCTGTAAGATCCACACAGGAATAGCATCGACACATAAATAATGTGGAGCACAATACCAAAGCATATTATGAACATTTGCACAACACAGTTTACTCTATTTTTTAAATTTTCTCAAAACCACTTGGAAACCAAGTATGAGAGACATCAACTCAGCTCATTACTTCATTCCAACTCATCTTCAGACTCTACAACAAAAGAATAGCTCCATGTACTTAGAATGCTTCCTTAAGGTCTCAACTACAGATGCACAACCTATTTACCTCTTTTCTACAATTTTCTCAATATCCTCAACATCTTCATCCCATAGTTGACATCAATGACAACACCAGTCAACAAACTTCCTATTGACATCAATGGAAACACCATCATTCTTGCAAAAATCTCCCCCTTTGTCATTGATGGAAACACAAAATGTGAAAATCCACCAAAGACCACACAACAACTCTGAACATTCTCTCCTTTTTTTTCAGATTAAATAGCCTACACAACATTCCTAAAACTTCTCCCCCTTACAAGAGTCTCTTTTTTCACATGATTCTCTTCTCCCCCTTTGACATCAATGGCAAAGGATAAAATGTATTGAATTGTTCTCCCTCTTTGACATTGAACCAAAATTACCTGCTTTGAATAATCCCCCTTAGGAGTACACCCAGCTAAATCAGCAACACAATGACAACACATGACACTACAAGTACTCCCCTTGAGAGGTAGCCACCAACATCAGTCTAGAGAAGAGATCTAGATCCATAGATCCACTAGACTAATGCACCTCTATATGCATCTAGTTCAAGAAAGGAGGGGCAACAACCCCCAACTTCTCTCAAAGATAATCAAAAGTATCCTTAAGAAGAGCCTTAGTAAATATAACAACAATCTGATCCTTTGTAGGGACATGCTCAAGCTTCACTTCATTCCCCATAGCCTTCTCTCTCAAAAAGTGATACTTGATAGATATATGCTTTATACTTGAATGCATCACTGGATTCTTTGAAATGTTTATTGCACTTATATTATCACAGAAGATAGATATAGGTTCATCAAATACAACTCTGATATCCTTCAATGTTTGTCTCATCCATAATATTTGTGTACAACATGATGCTACTACAATATACTCAGCCTCTACAGTGGATAAAGAAACTGAATCATGCTTCTTACTCATCCATGACACCAATCTACATCTAATAAAGAATGCACCACCACTTGTATTTTTTCCTATCATTAACACAAGCAACCCAATCTATATTTGTATAAACATTTAATGTGAAATCAATATCCTTAGGATACCACAAACCATAATTCAGTGTACCTCTTAAATATATGAATATCCTCTTCACTATTGCAATATGTGTTTCTTTATGATCTTTAAATCTAGCAACAAGACAAACTGCATGCATGATATCCGGTCTAGTAGTTGTTAAATACAACAGTCCACCAATCATAGATCTATACTTTCCCTGATCAGCCTTAAGTGAATCATCATCTTTGCTTAATTTACAACCAGTCACCATAGGAGTACTTACTAGTTTGGATTCATCCATTCCAATCTTCTTCAACATCTCTTTAACATACTTAGACTGTGAAATGAAAATCCCTTTACTAGTTTGATTGATCTATAGCCCAAGAAATAAATTCATCTCCCCAAACATTGACATCTAAAATTATTTTTTCATTTCTTTAGAAAATTTCTTACACATAGCCTCATTTCCACCAAAAATAATATCATCCACATATACAACTACTATTAGGATTTTGTCTTCCTCAATTCTAAAGTAAAGATTACTATCTATAAAGCCCTTGTTGAATCTTTGTTGTATCAAGTATCTTTCCAATCTTGCATACCAAGATTTAGGAGCTTGTTTCAAACCATATAGATCCTTCTTCAACTTACATACCATGTTCAGTTGATCTAACAACTAAAAACCTTCTGATTGTTCCATATAAACCTCTTCTTCCAATTCACCACTCAGAAAATCAGACTTCACATCCATTTGATAGACCTTAAAATATTTATGTGCTGCAAATTCCAAAAACATTCTGATAGCTTTCATCCTAGCCACAGGAGAAAAAGTCTCCTCAAAATATATACCTTCTACTTATGAGTAACCCTTAAACACAAGTCTTTCCTTGTTTCTTACTACTCCATTTTCATCCAACTTTTTCCTGAATACCCATTTAGTTCCAATTATGTTCTTGTTTTTTGGTCTAGGGACCAATTCCCAAGTCTGATTCTTCTCTATCTGCATAAGTTCTTCCATTTCCTTCATCCAATGTTCATTCTGACATGCTTCACTCACTGATTAAGGTTCAACTTTAGAAATTAAACAAAAATTTACCTCAACTTCAACAACTTTTCTTCTTGTCAATACACCTTTCCTCTTATCTCCAATGATTTGATCTTCAAAATAATTCTTTTGCACATACTTAGGGGTTTTAGGATTCTTCTTTGAAGCTTCTTTCTCTTCATTCTGCACTTATTTTTCATCAACTATTTCTTCTACTTCTCTGCAATCAGGTTCATCTGACACATATCCATCTACTGTAATAGAATTCTACAAGTTTTCATCAATTTTAACATTGTCACTTTCGATTATCTTTCTCAACCCCTTTTTGTAACATTTGTAAGCTTTGCTTCTAATAGAATATCCAAGGAAGATACCTTCATCAGACCTTGCATCAAACTCTCCTAAGTTTTATTCTTCTCTTTTGATGTAATATTTGCTTCCAAACACTCTAAAGTACTTCAGAGTAGGAATCCTTCCATAACATAGCTCATAAGGAGTCTTTGTGTTGTTAGTTGTAGTTTGAACTTTGATAAGTATGTAAAAAATAGTATGAATAACTTCTCTCCAATAGACTTGTGGTAGATTTTCCTCTTTCATCATAGTCCTTGCAGCTTCTTGAATAGTTATGTTTTTCCTTTCAACAACTCCATTCTGCTGAGGAGTTTTAGGGGAAAACAAATGCCTCTTTATTCCATGAACTTCACAAAACATGTTAAACTCATTAGAGGTGAATTTTCCACCTCTATGAGACCTTAAGTGTTTTATTTTCAAATCCATTTCATTCTCAACCATAGCTTTAAATTCCTTAAATTTATCTAGTGCTTAAGATTTCCCTCTAAGAAAAGTAACCCATGTCATTCTAGAGTAATCATCAATCAAAAGCATAAAGTACCTATCACCTTGTAGAATTCTCACCCTTGTAGGACCACAAATAAATGTATGCACTAATTCCAACAGTTAGTAGTAGATTGTTCCTTTCCCTTAAATCTACTCCTTGTTTGTTTTCCAAATTGACAACTCTCACAAATAGCATTGATAGGTTTTGTGATTCTAGGTAAATCTCTCACAACATGAACCAAACTAATTATTTCCAAATTATCAAAATTCATGTGACACACCCTTTGGTTCCATAACCAACTATCATTAATCTGTGGCATAAAGCAATGGTCAACACCATTAAGTTGATAGATGTTTCCATATGTTCTCTTACCTACAACAATCATAGTTTTGGACCCTTTCCAAATCTCGCATGCTTCATCCTTAAACACAAGATTCTACCCTTTGCTACAATTTTTTCCAATACTCAAGAGATTATGTCTTAAGCCCTTAACATAGTAAACATTTTCAATATTATGCTTTTCATCAAAATTGATTGAACCAATTCCATAAATCTTAGTTTTTGAATCATCTCCAAACTTAACTAATCCTCCATCATACTTTTCAAGTTTAACAAACTTACTTTTATCTCCAGTCATATGATTAGAGCAGCCACTATCAATAACCTAGTAATTATTATATTCTTTGACATGAAAAGCATATACCAAAGTACCTTCAACCTTATCCTTCATCTCTGGAACACTTTCCTTCACACAACTTTCAAGGTTAGCAGAACCAAATTCTTCTTTTATAGCCAAAAAAATACATTCATTATCATCAAAATCTCTATAAATAGATTTATCATTAGAAATACCAGCATCTTCTCTCACATAGTAAGCTTTCCTAATCATCTTTCCTTTATTTCCCTTGTTCTTATTGTTTATAGCTCTCTTTGGACATCTAGAAGTATAATGACCTATCTCACCATAGCTAAAACATTTGAAAGGTAATTTACCTTTGTACTTATCGATGCCCTTTTTCATCCTTCTGAAAAAGTTAGCTTCCAAATCATCAAGATCTTCATCACCTGAGTCTTCAACCTTCTTTGATTTACCAGCCCTAAAAGCAGTCTCTACTTTTGTACCTTTCTTCATTTTTCTCATTTCAAATGCAGTCAAAGTACCAATCAACTGATCTCTGGAGTAATTATCAAAATCAATTGTTTCCTCAATAGAAGATACCTTTTCACTATAATAATATGGAAGAGATCTATTAAATTTCTTCACCACTTTTCATTCTTTAATTGTTGCACCAAGATCTCTCATATTACTCACTAGTTCATCAACTCTTTGAATGTAGCCTTTAATTTTTTCATCTCTAGACATATGCATCATTTCAAATTGTTCCTTCAAGTTCTTCAACTTTTCTTGCTTGACCTTCAAATCTCCTTCATAGATGCTTTTTAACTTATCCCAAACTTATTTAGCAATTTTCAAACTCATAACATTAACTAATTTAGTATTTGACAGACTATTCATAATAATAAATCTTGCCTTAGCATTGATCTCGTGTGCCTTGATTTCTACACTTGTCCTTTCATAAGCCTTCTCAATCTCATATCCTTGAGCAGACAAATATCCTTTCATCTTTCTTTTCTAGAATGCATAATCTAAGCCATCGAATCTAGGATATTCCAAAGGAATATCCTGGATCTACTTCAACTGGTTAAGCTCTTTTCCAAGGAACCTTTCTCTAATACCAATTTTTGAAATGAACAAAACAACTGAGAGGGGGGTTGAATCAGTTGTAGCAAATTAAACCTTCAAAACCCTCAACATTAATTAGATCCACAAGCATTCATTAAACCCTTATTTTGTTAAATTGATTAAACATGAAATGTAGATAATAGAAACTGAAATCACAACACCATACACATGAGAAAGCCAAATTTACGTGGAAATCCCAATGAGGGAAAAACCACAGTGAGGATTATCTCACAATATAAGTAATAGAAAAATTGGTACAAAGGGGCTCACTGCCAGAATAGGACACACTATCCAAAAAGGCTCATAGTCAGGGCTCACAACCACAGAAAGAATACAAGAAGATAGAAAATTAATTTTACACAGAGAAAACAATTATCAATGCAACAAGGATTCCACCACAATTGCTCGCATACTTTCATAGTCTCACATGAAATATATTGGATGCCTTCAACTCGCTACCTTCAAGAACCCTAACTTGAAATTCACACTACTTTACTCAAATTCGCATCACATACACTTCACTCACATCACTCTTCACATTTATCTTGCTTCTTACTCTTTCCTACACCCTCTTGCATAAACACCATATATATTTATATCAAGCTTTGCCTCAAAAACTTTCTCCAATGTCAAAAATTAGCCATTATACATTCAAATTCAAAATAGGTCGACACCTAGACATTTTCATGGTGGAAAGGAACAAAAGGTGACCTACATAAATCCTTAATTAGGACCCAAATAGATCCCAACACACTTCAACACGCTTCCACAAGCCTCACATGTAGTGTTAAACACAAGGTCGACCAACACCCATGAAAAACACCATAGACATTAAGTAAACACTTCCTTACATCAAGATGAAGGTTCTGAACAACATAATTCACTTGAACTCAATCGAGAACAATCTATGAACTACTTAAGATTCATCAAACACTTCATCCAAGCTCGCATCAAAAAATACTTTAACTCAGAACAATTGATAACCCTTATTTGCATATTGATAAATGAAAATCTCATTGTACTGCACAAAATCAAGTAAAAACTTGAATACAGAAAGATTAAAGAATTAAAAGAAACTTCCCAAATTTTCACAACTTGAATCCAAATAGCGGAGAAATGTGGAGAAAATGCATTTCTCCCATACAACATAAAACATCTCTAAACAATTGGTTCACACACTGGTGAAAGTATCTCACATTGTACAATGATCCAAAAACCCAAATTCTGAATATAGCAACCTTTTTCAATCTTGAATAATTTGTAAGATCTGCACAGGCATAGCATCAACAAAGAAATAATGTGAAGAACAATACCAGAGTACATTATGAACATTTGCACAACACGATTTACTCTATTTAGTAAATTTTCTCAAAAGCACTTGAAAACCAATTACCAGAGACATCAACTCAGCTCATTACTTCATTCCAACTCATCTTTAGAATCTACAACAAAATAATAGCTCCATGTACTCACAACACTTCCTCAAGGTCTCAACTACACATGCACAAACTATTTTCCTCTCTTCCAAAATTTTCTCAATATCCTCATCCCATAGTTGACATCAATGACAACACAAGTCACCAAAATTCCTATTAACATCAATGAAAACACCATCATTATTGCAAGAGTAAGGTCTTCTTCTTAGGGAACATTGTGTCTAATGTCTCCAAGAGAGGACAAGTCAAGAGTAAAAGATTCACAACTTAGGGAATGCAGTACATCGCATCACCACTAAGAGGAAAGTCGTATGCTAAGAAATATTGCATTCTTGGAGGACATCAAACCCAATGACACCACCAAGAAAAGGACGTATCACAAGAAAAAATAATGACACTATGAAACATGAAAAATGTCAAAATATATTATCAATGTTTCCTCCCACTTGAAAGCGGTTGCTAACACCATTACTGTGAGAAATTTCTTTAAAGTAGCCAATATTCAATCCTAAGACATGAGAGCTTACTTCAAAAGCCCTATGCCAAGTCATATTCCTCTGAAATGAAGCTACGTCATGAAAAGGAAGGAGGGGTTTCCCCCAAAAATACATAAGGGATCTATGGATTCAAGGTCAGTATGTATTTGGTACAATGTGGTTATAGAGCTTAGAAATGTCATCATTCCCCAAATACTCATAGAACTGTAAGAATAGAAAAAAAGATTAAAAAAAAAGAAAAATCCTTCAGGTCAACATGGAAGAGACCTATATTTCTCGACGCCTTGCGTCATTCCCAAAAGGAAAACACAAGAAAAGTGAAAAGATAAAATGTTTACGACATATAGAAGAATGTAGGTACATATATAGGAATTCACAAAAAGAGATAGATACATCAAACAAAACATTATGGGGGATCACATTATGCACATGCAATCACATAAAGAAACATGAAAAAAAAAATGAAGCAAAATACTAGTAAGGCACATGCAAGTCAACCTATAGCAAGTCATCCACATCCCAATCTCGGTCAATATATATGGAAGGCAGACAACTAGCCCAAGGGACAACATCAAATGCCAAAACTAGGACAAGGCTATCTAACCCCTTGCCCTCACTAAGTGCAGGACAAGGATGAGTCGAGATAAGTGATGAGAATGAGCTCCTTGTGATAAAGAGAATTATTTGCAATGAATGTAAAACATGTAATAGTGAAGATGTTATGATCCTACGACTATTACATGGCAAGGAGTAAACGGTGTGCTTTAAGTCAATATGGATCCCTAGGGGATCTAAATTTCTCGAATATTCCCTTTAAAATGTGACAATTATCAGTGTGATGTCCAAAGAATCTATGATAAGAAGAATATGGTATATTTTGATAGGTTTGATATTCAATTAGATTTTCACGTTTAGGTGGAAATTCAATCAATTTTCAATGTAGAAGGGTATAAAAGATATTCTCAGTTGATGTAGACTTGGTGGTGAATTCACTCTGTCCAACTCAGAATGACCTAACACAACCCAAGAAATCAACCTTTGATCACTCAAACCCCAATCTTTCCAAGACTCACTCAAAAGGCTTCTAGCCCTTACTACACAACCATGGATGAAAAATCTTAAAGAATGTCATACAAAGGCCTACAAACATCAATAGAGACCTACCACAGTCCCAATACAAGATCCCCAAAAGATCCCACAAGACTTATTCATGTCAACATTGAGGAACATAAACTAACCTTGCAAAAAGGCTACTAGAATTAGCCCACTTTTCCAAATGAAGCGTCTTCAAATCACTTTGTCTACAAAAAACTCTTCTAATAGTCACTTATTACATCTTAGAACTCCCAATTTCATAGACCATTCTCAGATTCAAGTCTTTTACATCGTTGTCCCAATAAACCCTCAATTTGCCATGTAAACACCTAGGATTTTCAAAAAATCACTACTATAGGGCCCATAAAATGCAACCAATGCTTCCAACAAGTTTATTTATGTATTTATAGACATTTACCACCTTCACAAACTCTATCCCATCAGAAATTCAACAAAACCATGCTTTGAACCACCATTTTCACAAGAAAAATGACACTGCCTAGCCCTAGGGCATGGGCATCCTCCCATTACACACAAATTGCTTTCTCTTTCCAACTAACGTATGTAAAAAACTACCCTACCATGGTGCAATTCCTTCCCATCGAGAAACAACCATAATAGTAGGTGGAAGGCTTATTACATGATTAAAACTCCAAACATAGCCTTTTCTGCCCTAACACAAGCAGTTCCAGAAATTTGAGAATATCTTCCACAAAACTTGTAGGCCCCCAAAATAGAACCAAATGAAAGGTCAAAAAAGTAACTTCATAATCACAAAAGAATTCAAATCCTTTAGGACCTGTATGGGTCCATACAGAATGTAAAAATTCTGGAAATTAGGAAAATAACATAAAATTGAAGAATGAACGTTGTTTTTCTTATGGAAAGTTTAATACATTTCTTCTCTAATCTCTCTTCGAGCCTTGGAGAGGCCTTTTAAACCATTTCAAATCAAAACTAACCAAAACCAATGTTCATAACAACTTTTTAAACTCCTAAGACTCTTAATAACCCCTTAAACTGCATTTGACACTTTTCCTTGATTGACAATATTGCATTTGTTTACAATTTTGAACAACTTTAGCACCTATATTACTAAACCACCAAAATACATCATGAATTGTCTTTTAGACCTTATTTAATATAAATTGACTCTGCTAACCTACTGTCCCCCCTCAAATTCACCTTGACACACTTTTACCAAATCCAATTGTGCATTTAAGGTTGTAGGTGCTCCTACACCATACAACCCCACTAGAAAAAACTCACGCCCCATGAGTTGAGGCTAGTACCAATTCCACCATCCTTCATACATGCTTCTTTGGTTCATAAACTCTTGCCATTGTTCCATGCTTTGTGCTCTTACAAAATTCCCTACACCTTGAATTGTGCTTTTGTGTTCAAACATAATGTCTTCCCTCTCTCCATTCTTCATCCAAAGCTCGTTTGTTTCCCTGTACTTGTACATGCACACAAACAATGGTTAGTAGCTACATGCACTAATTTCTTTCCCAAGTCATTCGCTAGCTTACAACTGTCTTCACTGCCCTATTCTTCATGTCATTCACTTACTGCCCCATTAACTTGTCTTATCACTGTCTTATCAGACCTTTTTACTCCTATACCTGCACATCTTGTTTGTTTCACCATCTTGTTTTCAGTTTTAGGACACTCCATGGTCCCTACCACAACACTCTCTTGTTTATTGACTATCAAACCTTGTCTCAACCCTATTTTTTCCTTCACCCTTATTGTCCCTGCATTCTCAGTCTTAGGACAAATTGCCACATCAGAATTTTTGGTTTCCTCTACAACATTTATCAACTCTTTCTTGCCACACATTATTACCTTTTCCTTACCTTTCACATCTTCCACAAGTGGTGTTAAAACAAAATAACAACCTTCTTTCTCTATGGTGTAGGTATTTTCCCTTCCATCATACATGGCTCTCTTATTATATTTCCAAGGTCTACCTAGGAGTAGGTGATAACAATCCATAGGTAGGATATCACAAACAACATTATCACTATAGTCCCCAATCTGGAAATCTACAACAACCTTTTCATTAACTAACAAGGATTGTCCATCACTTAACCATGAGACTTTATAAGGCAATTCATGAAGTATTTTTTTTCAAATTTAACTTATTAACCATCTCAGTAGACACCATGTTTTTAGTTGATCTAGAATCAATGACAATTCTATATACCTTATCCTTGCACTTACAATTAGTTTTGAAAAGACTCTTCCTTTGCAATGGGTCTACCTCTTTTGTTTCCTTTAATACTATCTTCCTCACCATCAACATTTCCCCTGTTTCAGGATCATCCCTCTTACTTGTAGAATGATTGATTTCACACTCCTCCTCTTGAACCAATTGTTCTCTCATATCAGTCCTCTTTTAACCACTTGATGAACTACCAACTCTCTCAAGAAACTTCCATGCAGGATGACCAAATTCATTGCATGTGTAACATCTCCCTGCAAAATCATTAGAAATTCTACCAGCACTAAACCTTCCTCTACCTATAAATCCACCTCTAACATCAATACCTTGTTCCTTACCCTTATTTGCTCCTTCTTGTTCTTCACTTGGATACTTTGGTGTAGAAATTACTCCTCTTCCTCTTGCACTAGTACCACCTCTTCCTCTGACTACTTTCTCTTGTATCCTTTTAAGTTTTTCCTCCACCCTAATTGCAAATTGAAAAAATTCTTCAACAGTTTTGTGGTTAGAAACCACAAGTTTATCTTGAATATTAAACCTCAAACCACCTAGATACCTAGCCACCTTTTTAGTCTCATCCTCATCCCTTCTAGATCTTATGCTTTGTTTGTAAAATTCATCAGTGTAGGCTTTAACATCTAGTTCTTTTTGTTTCAATCCTTGCAACTTTTTATACAACTAAACCTCATAGTCCTTTGGAAGAAATTTACCTTTTAATTTTTTCACCATCTTGTCCCAAGAAGTAATCCTTGATTTGCGTTGTTTTCTCCTTTCTGCTTGTTCATAGTCCCACCATAGAAGAGCATGTCCTTTTAGCTTTGTTTTTTCCACCTTCACCATCTACTCATCTGAAATATCCTCATTTTCAAAGTAATTATCCATAGCAGCAATCCAATCAAGTAATTTCTCTTCATTTAAATTACCACCATAAACAAGAAGATCAACTTTTACCTTTATTGACTCACCTTTCATTGCTTTGAGCATCTTCACCATTCTCTGATCTTCAGGGTCCATTTCTTCATCAACATCTTCATAGTCATCATCCTCCTCCTTTGTTTCACTTTCTTCATTCACTTCTCTCCTTTTCCTTGTCTCCAAGGCAGAAAGCTTTGCCAAAACTGCATTATGATATTCTAGAAGCTTAGCATGCTTCTCTTTCAGATCTTGCAACTCCCTTACAGCACCAACACCTTTTGGAGGCATCCTTTCAACCTTGACTCTTCACCTTCTTCTTCAAACTTTCAAAATTCAAATCAAAAGATCTTCTCCCTGATGCTTTGATACCACTTTGATGTAGACTAGGTGGTGAATTCACTCTATCCAACTTAGAATGACCTGACACAACCCAAGAAATCAACCTTTGATCACTCAAACCCCAATCTTTCCAAGACTCACTCAAAAGGATTCTAGCCCTTACTAAAAAACCATGGATGAAAACTCTTGAAGAAGGTCATACAAAGGCCTACAAACATCAATAGAGACCTACCATAGTCCCAATACAAGGTCCCCAAAAGATCCCACAAGACTTCTTCATGTCAACATTGAGGAACATAAACTGACCCTTTAAAAAGGCTACTAGAATTAGCCCACTTTTCCAAATGAAGTGTCTTCAAATCACTTTTTCTACACAAAAATCTTCTGATAGTCACTTATTACATCTCAAAAATCCCAATTTCACAGACCATTCTCAAATTCAAGGCTTTTACATCGTTGTCCCAATAAACCCTCAATTTTCCATGTAAACACCTAGGGTTTTCAAAAAATCACTACTACAGGGCCCATAAAATGCAACCAATGCTTCCAACAAGTTTATTTAGGTCTTTACAGATGTTTCCCACCTTAACAAACTCTATCCCATCAACAATTCAACAAAACCATGCTTTGAACCACCATTTTCATAAGAAAAATGACACTGCCCAGTCCTAGGGCATCCTCCCATTACACACAAATTGCTTTCTCTTTCCAACTAAGGTATGTAAACAAATACCTTACCATGGTGAAATTCCTTCCCATCGAGAAACAGCCATAACAGTAGGTGGAAGGCTTATTACATGATTAAAACTCCAAACAGAGCCTTTTCTTCCCTAACACAGGTAGTTCCTGAAATTTGAGAATATCTTCCACAAAACCTGAAGTTAGGCCCCCAAAATAGAACCAAATGAAAGGGTAGAAAAGTAACTTCATAATCAAAAAATAATTCAGAGCCTTTAGGATCTGTACAGGTCCGTACAGAATGTAAAAGTTCAGGAAATCGGGAAAATAACAAAAAATTGAAGAATGGATGTTGTTTTTCTTATGGAAAGTTCAATACATTTCTTCTCTAATCTCTCTTTGAGCCTTGGAGAGGCCTTTTAAACCATTTAAAATCAAAACTAACCAAAACCAATGTTCATAACCACTTTTCAAACTCCTAAGACTCTTAATAACCCCTTAAGTTGCATTTGACACTTTTCCTTGATTGGCAATATTGCATTTGTTTACAATTTTGAACAACTTTGACACCTATATTACTAAACCACCAAAATACATCATGAATGGTCTTTTAGACCTTATTTAATATAAATTGACTCTACTAACCTACTGACCCCCCTCAAATTCACCTTGACACACTTTTACCAATCCAATTGTGCATTAAGGTTGTAGGTGCTCCTGCACCATCAATCTTGAACATTTGTAATGAATCATAGGAAGTTGTCAAAATGTCATACAAATTTTGCAGCTGAATTCTTTGATGTGCATGAGTTTCGGTTTCCTTTTTTTTTGGTTTGATTACTATGTTATCATCACTTTCTTCCTTTAGCTACAAACCCTTTCCTTTTTTAGAAAAGGATGTGTTATAAGTAATAAAGTGATTGTAACTTACAGTTTATTTTCTCTTATGCATGGGAGATGTATTGGAAGGTGGTTGAGGAGGAGGAAAATTTCATTGAATGATATGGAACAAGGAGCATATGAACTCTATCCCTTCTTTATGTTTAAGTACGTTTGTATGTTCCTAATGAGAGGAATGGCATTACCAGCAATAGGTTTGGTTCTCACAAAGTTTTGTAATTTTTTTAATTCTTCATCTAGCCTCCTTATGTTTTCTTGCGAGATATTAGCAATATAATGCACATTATTTTTAGGAAGGGAAGTCACTGGAAATGAGGAATGCATGTTTTGATCCATAGGGGGTTGATTATCAACACTATTAGAAAGAGAGTTAGCAAACCCAAGATCCACAATGAATGGTGTATCGCGGGATAACATGAGTCTCGAACTACATCTCAAAACAATATTGCTAATAGGAAACCAAGTTGTAAAGCTCATACAAGTTTCACAAACTCAATGTCAATCCAAAAATGGAAAGAGGGTAAGATGCAATGCAATGACCTAGAATGCAATATGTAAATGTGATTTTTAGATTCTAAACAAGGTAATTTTTTTATTACACTATGCAAAAACCTTAAAATGAAGTCTTGTAAATGCAATTTTGAAATCACACAATGCACTAACTTTATCAAATTGATGAAATAGAAATTCTACAAACAGAAACATAAATCTGAAAACAACAAAAAGAATGTATAAATGAATGTTTTAATGCCAAAAAAATAGAATGTGACCTTGATCAAGGAATTATTCACCCTAGGGTGAATGGGTCCTAAGTGAGGGTTTTGAAACAATTTTTTATAGATTTCTGAGTTAAATTTAGTGGTTTCTAGATTCTCATTAGAGATCGATTGCACACATTTCGTTTGATGCAACCATACTCTACTTTCTTCTAGCCCCAGTCCATTTCCATGAATGGTTGTGTCTATTTCTCTACTTCCTCTTCCTCTGAAAATCTTCATGTCTTCGACCCTGTCTTCACTTTGCTATTGTTAGACAAGGGTAGGTACAGTAACAAGTCTAAGCTGCAAAGGTAAAACTCTCGTACCTAGAGCTTGTCGCACAACATTATTGAACCCACGAATAACAACAAAAGAAGCATTAAGAAAAGATGAGTCAATATTAATCTTAGGAAATAGATCAATGCTAAATTCATTGAGTGTCGAACTGGCATCAACAAGAGTATTTCTAATTCCAATTTTATTAATATTAACTATAATCATTAGAGGATCTGCTTGCTTCTGTACTTCTGAAGGTGGGAGCTCTTGCAGATAGAACATGATAGTCAGCGAATCGACACGAATATACACCTTCAATGCATTAGCATCTATTGGCCTAGTGGAAGAAGGCAAGAGGATCATTTGCAAGGCTTCTCGAAGCATACCTTGATAAACCAAAGCAGACTGAAGCAAGTCCCACAGTGAGATCTTATCTGGAGGAACCCGAGGTTGCTGGACAAGATTGCAATCATTGGGTGCCTTAGTCGTAGGTTTAGGAGCTTGAAGAATACTTGGTTGTTTATTCATTCTATTCTCATAAGTATGGGCTACCGCTCTATAAGAGGGAGTCCTAGAAAGATCAAGGCAACCACCATCAAATGGAACACCATCAATAGAACAGATCCTTTTAGAAGAAGGACTGGTCGAGTCACGTAAATGATTGGTCTCTTGGGCCTTTGAGGGAAGCAAAGACATAGATCACATTTACTGAATCATCACAACTAGTAGAACAATTATTTGAATACATATTCTCAACATCAATCCAAATAGGATCAAATGTGGAATAACTATTTGAAGGAACATTCTCAACATCGATCCAAGGGGAATCAAATGTGGAAGGAGGTTCATCATTCACGAATGCAACATCTCTAGAAGAGAGTGCATTGGAATGAAGGGTAGGTTCATCATTCACCAATGCAATGTCTTTAGAAGAGAGTGCATTGGAATGGAGAGGAGATTCATCATTCACAAATGCATCATCTCTAGAAGAGAATGCATCGGAGCAAAGATGAGATTCATCATTTGCAAATGCAACATTTCTAGAAGAGAGCATTGGAATGGAGAAGAGAATCATCATTCACAAATGCAACATCTCTAGAAGAGAGCGCACTGGAATGAAGGGTAGATCCATCATTCACTCTTGGAGAGAGTGCATTGGAATGAATAGTAGGTAGAGTAACATTAAGAAAGGTATCAATGATTTCATCTTCTTGCGACAAAATATCCTCGGAAGCTAGAGAAATTTTGTGAGAAGGATCAAAGGTACCAAGTGACATAAGCAAATCCAAGTCACCATCACATGCATTAAATGGAACATCATTAACATTTTGAACAAAACTAGATACTGAGCTAATAAAAGATGTTAAATCCATTACAAATTTTTTAGTATTTCCTATGTTCTAGTAATTCGCGTTTTCAGAGGTCTCTAAAGCAAAATTTTAGGTCGGAACTTGCATCGATCCCTAAAATTTGACTATTGAAGGCACTTGTATTTTAGGGACTAAACAAGTTCTCTAAGAGACCTTTCCAACAGTGCAAACGGTTTTGAATTCTGAGCACCAAGTCAAAATTTATGACCTCGCCAAGTAGGGGTAAATAGATTCCTAGTTTTTCAAAGAACAATGTTCCTCACGTCGAGTTCACCAAAATGTAATATAGGGGGATTCGCTACTCATGAGTTCTCTTCATTCAGGGATCCTCACGGGGATAATTTCCCTATGCTACCTCAATGGAACAACAACGAGAGTTTCAAAATCCAAAAGAGCAGGTTGCAGAGATTCTCTAGACAAACTGACAAGCTCTCAGCCAAAGGACATCAATGCAGAATACGAACAACAGCACGGTGCGCTAGCATCTCAAAGGCACATTGGCATCTCGTACAAACTAGAGAGTGATTTTATCACAAAAAATGTGCAAGCAACAACTAGCAATCCGATTACTCAGAACTGACAAAATGCAAGAAAGCAACAGGAAGTAATAATATTGAAATGAAGTGAAATAGAGAGGATAAAGATAAGAAGAAGAAAGGAAATACTTATGACCGTGTGAGTGACTAAGCTTCCAGCTCGTGGGTGTCTTCAATACCTACACACAAGAGGGAGAGATAAATTTTTGGGACTATATAGGGGCTTGCCTCAATCAGACCCCGTTTTGGTGTTCCCACCTCCACAGACAACCAAATAGATAGAGAGAAAAGTAGAAATGAAGTAAAGAGAACTAAAGCACTACAAAATAGTGTTATGCTACTCAACCAAGTAATAGAGGAGAGGATTGAAAGCTTACCACCTCCACCAAGAGCGCTCAAGGCTAATGGGGGAGAAAATGAGAGGAACTCAAGCCTCTACTGCAATGGTTTTTGTTCCACACTTGCTCTACTGAAGTGGTGGAGTGTTGGTGTTGTTGTGAAGTGTAAAGTGTTTGGAGATTGGAGAGATAGTGGAGAAGCTACTTAGAGCTTGAGAAGAACTTGTGAAGCTTGTGAATGAAGTGGAGAAGCTCTTAGACAGATGTGAAGGGATGTGTAGAAGATGGAAGAATATGGTAGAAGATCTGAAGAGATGTTAGAAGAGATGAAATGCTTGTTCAAGGGATGAATATGAAGGAGATATGAAGAGAAATGGCCATATTCGGGTCATTCAGCCAAGGAGGGCATTACAAATCGACCCCCAATGGGAAGTGTAATGCCTCTGCGGACTCTAGATGTGGGAATATGTTAGGGATGTAAGCACGTCGTGCGGATGTCTGCGCACCACGTGGGTGTCCCCGATAGAAATGCCTCCACCAATGCTCAAAACAGGTGCCAAGTGTGATGCAAGTAGCAATATTAGGTGGAATTAAGCCTCTGAACTTGGTTTTCTAAGGTGGATAAAGGAAAAATGGGGATTTGCACATGGGGTGCAAATTCACTCTTATACAGAAAGATATGGAACAAAGACAACCTAAAAGTGGATTCTGCATTAACAGGACAAATATTGGCTTTCATTGAATCCCAAGTCTCTGATAACTAGGTCATGGTTGCACTAGGGTCACTCTCGGGTACTGATGTGATATTTTTGTTAATGTCAAAGGTACTACTATTTTGAATTAAATATTTTAGGTGTTGGATTCTCAATGAAACATCAAGTTTGAAAATCATGAAATCGAAAGATTTGTTATAACATTTCATGAACATCACAAATTTTTTGCTATCACTTAAGTAGGTTTAGCATTAAGCATTCAACAATTTTATGGAAAACAAAAGATTTTCAATAAAATTTCATCCATTCATTCAATTTTTTTGGAACATTTTCAATAATTTAAACATCTACTCTAAAATAAAGAATAAAAAATACCAAAAATTAAAAGTTTCTCCTAGTTATTCTCCATGGATTCCCCAAAGAATCAATTAAAACAGAGCAAACCACTTTATACTTCACCAGATTGCTCACAGCTACATATAAAATGGTGAAAGCTTTTAAAGAGAGGGTTTCATTTCTGGACACCGAGTAGGTTTTGTATCTTAAATGGCACAACATATAGTCTTGTTCGGCTAAACTAACAAAACCAGCTACAAAGGATACTAAGATAGGTAGCTATCTAATAAGCTCTAATATTAATCAATGTCTACATGCATACAAAGTTTTACTTCGGAATGGTTTAGAAAACAAGAAAAAAGAACAAAACTTAAAATTTTATGCTCCTCCAACATCCACAAATTCTGAACTTAAAAAATAAAAATAGGGATCCTTTGGCCTTTTATAGAACACAAGGCTCAGACAGGATAAGACAAATACATGAGAGGAAATCCAAGGGACCAATCTCATCAAGGCATGTGGAATGTAGTGATCAATAGGAGAATTGTAATTGAAGTCAATGGAAGTCAACTCCAATTACACATTGAAGCTCTTCAGGTGTTGATCTTTAATCTTTGCCAGGATTCTTCCTTGAACCCAACAAATCTACTCAATCAAAATATAGGAACTTCCTGTGATAACGGAGTGATCAAGTGGAAGTATTATTCCTATATCTTAGGTTCCTCGATGTGAACATTCCAGGAATGAATCACTCCCAGAAAAAATACACTTCTTTACTGCATGTTTGAACTCCAGCATCCCCTTATTCCGGTATCTGGCACATCTTTGCAATGAACTCTCTTCCAACATGAGCTTGTAAAGTGCATTTTTGAACCTAGTAACATCATCAGATTTATTCACAAATACAATTTTTCTAACCGTCCATACCCGAATTTTGAATCACAATCGATATCTCCTACAATCACAAATTCCACACATTAAATCCCTTTTAAAAGAAAGAATGCATTTATAACATCTCATTAAATAAAACCATTATTCAAATATTAATAAAAAATATTGTAATTAACATGCTTTTAAGCATATTATAAATCCTCACATATATATCGGATGACCGAGATCATTAGATAAACTTAAAATTTTAGCATTTTCACTTCACATTACAACCCGGTATTCAACTTTACCCACTTACTTTCCCAGACCTTTGTTATACCGAAACTCCATTATACAGTACTCCATCATACCAAACTCCTTCACACCAGATTAGAGCCATCCATTTGAACTTGCATTACCTTTCGCCTCTTTCATGTTTTTCGGTACCCGAAACACTTGCATTACAAAGTACTTTTATTATCAAAGATTTTTTCTTTTTTTTACTTCTGGTGATCTTCCAATTTTTTAGCTCCTACCATAAGAGTTATATTTTTTTACTTGAGTCCCCAAACCTTTTTAGTCTTGGGGTGTGTTGTGAGACCACACGACAAAAATGAGATCCAAAAAAATGAAATGACAATCAAACAAAAGGTGAGACAAATCAAGGTATGAATCAACAAATTTCCTATCTATGGAAGGATGGGGGTATGAACTAAATAGCACTTTGGGTAGAAATTTTAAGACCATCAAACAAACTCCAAAATGCAAGCTATAAAATGAAAATGAATAACAATAATCAAATCTGACAAAAATAGTAATCAAAAGGAAGATCTGGAAAGGGGAAAACAATTTGTACCTTTCACCAAAAGTCACCTTTTGAAGCTCACTGAGGACTCATTCACCCTATGGTGAATGGGTCTTGGCTAGGGTTCCTAAAAAATTCTTTCTAGTTTCTCTTCTGCTCGGTTTGCACTCCCAAATTCTAGGTGTTCACTGTCAGACAATCAAAAATAAAATATGTAGAAGAGTTTTCATGATTTGATAACTTTTCTTGCAATTTTATTCAGTTTTTTTTCTCAAAGGATCTTCAACCTAAAATCTACAATTACACATCAAAGAGAGAAAAATGTTGTTTTGTTAGGGAATGGGGGTTTTCCTTGGTCAAACCCCGTTTTGGTAATTAAACCTTGAAATTAAATGAAACATGAAAGAAGGAATGATGAATGAACAACTCTATGAAACAACTCACCAAACCTTATTTGAAACCTTGGATAATAAATATACAAACTAGCATGAAGTGGCCTCAATGAATGTAGATCTTGATCATGAAACTTTATGTAAAACAATTCCTTTGATATGCTTGATTAGATCTTGAACACTATATTAGCTCAAACAACATGCATGATGCAAGACATCTTTGATATGACAATGGAATCTTGATTGTTGCAATAATCTTCAATAAATATATCCTTGAATTCCTTGAAAATGCTCTTGAAGTGCTCCTATAATGCTCTTGTGAAAATTACTTGATCTCATGAAAATTGCTTAGTATTTTAGGACGAAACATAGTGAAAAGACCTCTTATTTATACATATCTTAACATTAATTCCTAAAATTCAAAAATCACAAGCCAACATTGAATTGTGGATTTGAAATCATAAAATACCATCAAAAACATATTTAAAAGGGGGTCTTAGGTCTAAGTGAGGACCCATTTTCCATAGGGTGAATGGGTCCTAGGCCACTTACCTAGGACACACATTTCTCAGTGTTAAACATTATGTTACATTAAGGTCCTAGATCTAAGTGAGGACCCATTCTCCCTATGGCGAATGTATCCTAGGTAACTTACCTAGGACACACATCTTGCAAAGTTAAGTGTTGTGTAATGGAATTTATGAATGTCGGGCTTTATCCCTCAAAAAATGCATTTAATTAGGCTTGGATTTGAATTAAAGGGGAAAATTAAGGAAAATGTACCTCAATCAATTAATAAATCCCTAGATTAATGTGAAAGTGTAAAGGTACACTTTACAACACCAAAAATAAGGCACAATTAAGTCCATTTTATTTAAAAGGGCCCTAAACTTAATGTGAATATGAAAAATATATTATAACACTAAATTAAGGTATAATTAAGCTCATTTTATTATTAATTATTTCCAAATTAAGTGTGAAAAAGGGATACTTTTTCATACATTGCAAATATCATGGTCACTCATTCATTTGTTTAGGGTTTTGTAGCAACCACTTGGTTCCCCTAGCCTCAAATATCATGATCCATTGCATCAAGGTAGTTGTGAGTGCTTATGGGGTTTCTCTTTTTGTTGGATTTGTGCATTTAATTTTTCCACCATGAAGTGCATGTTGTTGGTAACATTGTTATGCTTTATGTTGTAGGGTTTAGTGGCTCAATTTTTTTTACCTTTATTGGGTTTTCAAGCCTCATCTATTATGTGGATCCTTAAGTATTTTGGAGGACTATTCCAAGGGCCCATCATACCACTTGGGAATCCTCCAAGACTCTTTCAAGGTCATCCACCTCATTTTCAATTTGAGTGGTCATGTTCATATAGGTTCCCCAACTAGGCTCCTACCTACAGATTTCAAACTAAACTAAAGCATGTCAAGCTCTTGTTTGGATCAATTTGGTTGAAAATTTATCCCTTCGTATTAACACCATGTGGGATTATCAAAGGTATTCTATTATCACAAGTGGGTGTTATGATTATGTTTTTGGTACCCATCATATAAATTAGTATCCTCACAATCATTAGCTATTTCAAATAGGTTCCATGAGATTGGGAGAAATATACCAATCAAATGAAGGTATGAGAGGTTAGTTGGAGGCAATCTATCCTTGGGGTCTTATCAATCCTAACATACTTGAGGGTTCCTTACATAGAATTAATGGGATGATGGTGTAGGAGAAGAGATAAAATGGAAGTGGAAAATAAAAGGTGAGAGAGTGTCCTAAAAGGATTTATTTTATGTTAAGTTTATCAAAATATGTACTACTCTAAATCTACACACCACTATTGAGTATGAGTTAGAAGTGGGGTGAAATATTTTTTTCAAATGTGGCCTACATGTACATATATTAGCATGCTCACATGGTAGAAGCTAGTGGAATGGGGGGTATCTAGAGGACCACCCTCTTCATAAGAAAGAAGTGCCCTAAAATTGGCAACAATGTTCATTTGTGGTAATGTTATTGAGCTGATTTGGCCATTATTTTTACAAGGAGCTCACTTAGTGATAAATGATAGTGTTGATTTATGGTGTGCTAGTTTTAATATGGAGGTGAGCTCTACCGAACCTCAAAAAATTATTTGATGGTAATCCTTGTGTGATTTGGCACATCATTTGTACAAATTATGTTGAGCTCATATTGAGCATTGATGAGGAAAGCTTCTAACTAGTCTTTTTCTATTTCAATTGTTTTTTACAAAGGTTAATTATATTTATCATTTACTATTGTTCTCTTCTTATATATGTTGCAAGATGAGGGCTTGATATTGGACTTTCTCTTGGTCAATTACTTATAGTTTCTCTTGAGTTTTTCAAAGATCATTTAGGATAGACTTTACACAATCTGCTCTAACCCCAAGACACATGAGCCTAAAAGTGGGAAAGAGAAGGGATGAATGTGATACATTTTAGTGTATTATCTTGAGCTCTACTTTTAACCTGTCTTATTTGATTGATTTTGATTCACTTGATTTCTTTGTTTACTTTTGTTCTTGTCTTGTTTGCAAGGGTTTGTGAGTTGAGTTGAGGTTTTTGTTTCAATTTTTCAATGTGTTTAAACTAATGAAATGAATAATTATGATTGAACTAAATTTTATAGTGTACGATTTTTTTAATACACAAAGTTAACAACTTATTTATATCTTATGTTTTCCCAAAATAGATAATGTGACTTGATTAGCTATCAATTTAACTAAATACAACAAGGGTGATTCTAACTAACTAAATAAATTAAAAAATGAGTATTCTAGTTATTATTTTTCTTTTTTATTATATTTTTTACAAATAGGTGTTCTATATGCATTTTACCTTGACATGTGTTCACTAGTTTGAAAGTTATTTTTTTGATTGATTGATTCTATTGATGATGTTCATTTTTAGAAATAATGTAATACTAAAATGAAACTAAGATATATAAATTAATCTAGAATAATCCAATACAATAAAATAAATAAATCCTATCTAAACAATAATAAACTTAAAATATAACGAACACTGTCACAGTTGGATGGGCAAGACAGATAGCAAAGCCGACACAGTTCACACAATAAAGCACATTAACTCAATATGATGGCCCAACATTGCAATAGTCATCTTCCATTTTATGAATGGAATAATATGTATGGGATCTACCCCCAATTAAAGGTAGAACTTACCTTATAAAAAAAAAATTAAAAAAAACCTTAAAATATAGTGATGAAATGTCAAAGATCTAGAAAATATGGAAAATAGATTAATCTATTCTACTTGATGTTCTATTGTATTTTGTTCAAGTGAACTAATATAACTTGTAAGTAAAATTTGAAACATAACACTTGCGATATTCACAACCCAAGATGTTTGATGAAATACTCATGGTATGTGTGTCCTTAGTGGTTCAACTTCTATAATATTCTCTCCTCTCTAATATAGGGTGATCTACTTGATGGAATAATCAAGGGAGATAAGAAATTAAAATAAGAGGGAAATGATAGGGATTGTTTCAGTTATTGTTTTGAGAGATTTGAAGCTTTAAAATGACTATTGGGAGAGCCTAGATGTTGTGTAGATCATGGATTTTGTAATAAAGTCTTGGAATTTTACTTAGAGACCTCTAGAATTGACTTTCTAACTTGCTCAAATGACTATGACAAGAGGAAAAAAATTGAATTCTTGCAAGAGGAATCCAAGAAGAAAGAAATGACACCTTTTGTGAATCCATTTGACTATGTATAAGTAGGATTAAATTAAAAATCGGGGGGCTTAGGGGGTTGAAGAGTTGACAAAATCATCTACAATCACTATTGGGTTGGGTTATGCTTAATATCAAGTCCAAATATGGTGGAAAATTTATCAAAATTAGAAATTCCATGTGTCAATCAAAAAAATCAAGGTTTCCTCTTTTACTAGTGTAAATAATCCCTTTTTCCAAGGTAGCTCACTTATTTTACCCTAAAAATTTGCACAACACATGACTAAAATAGGTGGCCCTACCATTTGAAGGATAAACTTGTATCTTTTATGATTTAGGAAGGTACGAGGGAGTTATATTCACACCATGTGTGTCATGAACTAAAGTATCAAATCATCATCAAACTATATCATGTATGCCTATTAAATTTTAGTCAATTACAATCCCGCTATACCTGAGCATACCATTAAATCCATTCCATTTTTAAAAAAGATAATGCATTAATTATCCTTCTATAAAATTTAATAAATAATCTATACATAGGGATTTATAAGGTAGATAACACTTAATTTCAAAATATGGTGCCCCTTGTCTTGGTTGCAAGTAGTGGTCCTAGGGGTCCAAGGGAACTTGTTATTTGGAAGCCAACAAATAGGGATTCTATAGGGGAGAAAACCTATGTTGTGGCATTCCCTCTAGGCTATCAATTGTTCAAGACTCTAGAATAATAGAAGAAGGCCCAAATATATTTCTATATTGGTGGTTTCTAATGTAGCAAGGATTTTCTCTTTCAAAGAGGTGGCAACTTTGTTGTAAAAAATAAAGCTTGTTGTTATTATCAAACCTATTGTCGCAATTCAACAATATTATCAAATACATGCAACAACAAGTTTAACATACATATATTTTTATTTTCTCTCTTACTCAGAGAAAGTTTCTTTCATGCTAAGAAGCACCTATTTGTAAAGGATCTAAGTTCATTTTTTGTTCTTTTATGAATCCTTGTAAGTCATGGATCTTTTCTCTAAAAGCTACACTAGGCTTGTTGCTTCCTATGTAGCCTCTTATGTATTAAGATATAGTTTCTATGATGATTATGACAACCAGGATTTCTATAATTATGCCTCTTCTAGTTATGCTAGTAACTATATTGTGCCCTTCATTCAGTACCCAAGCCTAACTTCATCTAGGAAAAATAAAAATTAACTTATAAAATAACAAAATAAACTTCAAAAATATATAAATATGATTGAGATTGGTTTTCATTCCAAGGCCCAACTTGCAACCATAAAAATCAAAACACTAAACCTCATAGTATCTTCCTTGATAGTGTACACAAATAGTTAGACCTCTCTTAGGAAACATATAATATGAAAACTATTCTAGGTGAAGTGTACAACCAAGTTCCTAGGTTTGATGGGCTTTCTAGTGTATAAGGTAATTCACATTTGAAAGCATTTGAAGATTCTATGGAGGAATCTTGGTTTGGCTAGGAAGACATATGGATGAGATTCTTTGTTATGTTATTGTATGGAGGTGCAAGGAAATGGCTTAATAGTTTTCCTAAGAATCATTGTCCTTGAGAGGATATTTTTATCCTTTATTGAGGTATAAAAATGTCAAATAGACTCTACTACTCTTTTCCACAAACTTTCTGACATTAAAAACTAAGAGGGTGAATTTGTTTTTGATTTTGATCATAGGATTGTTGGTGTTTTTTCTTGCATCCCAAAATATTTTAGGCTCAATATATTAGTATGTATTAAATTATTCTATGAGGCCTATGAGTTTATCTTGTGTTTAGTTCCCAAGCAGATCAAGTGTACTAGCTCACAATAAGCCTATCGATGGGTTGTCTTTTTTTAGGGGATATGAAATGAATTTGTGAGGAACATGTTTTTATAATTTTTATTTGTAATGATGCGTTTTTTTTTTAAAAAACCATCTTGAGGATGTTCAAAGTGTCATTGAGGCTTTTAAGGAAGATAGTAAATATGCTTTCTCTCTTGGGGCTAAGGTATGTGGTGTTATACCTTGTGATAAATATATGAATTAAGAAGTGGATGTACATACAAATGTTTAATGAAATAAATTAGATCTTGGGACTAATAATGTTGTCGGTGTGCGTACAAGTGCTTGAATGGAAGAATAAGAACATATAAACCTTCATGATGTTGTTCTTGGATTTTTTATATGTGAGAGTGATGATCTATAAGGAATTTATCTACTATAGGTGCTTGTTCAAATGATGATAGGGTAGAAGATTATATCAATGAGTTTTTTATAATTACCAAAAGGAAGATATATGAAATGATTTACAACTAGACAACATTGGTAATGAGTATGAGGTTGGTTACTTTATTTGAGAAAAGTTTCAATAAAGTGTCTTGTGAAACTTCTTGTAACAATTATGATTCCTTCACCAATGTGGATAATTTTTTTTTGTTTATATTTTTCCCAATCTCAACACTTATGAGCGTGGTATTGTCACATCTCAATTTTCCTTAGAGCCTAATATGATTGCACCTCATGTTCTGACTAATAACTTCAATGAAGATTTTAGGTTTGATCCAATGAAATAATTTGTTACAATCACACTTATTTTCATGGAAAGGGACTCGTGTTTTTTTATAAGAGGGTGAAGATTATAATTTCCAAAATTTTGATTAATTTGGTAAGTCATTTAGCAAAGTACAATGAGGAGTATGAAACTAACAGGAAAATTAGAGAGACGTGTTCTTTCACATGAGATATCTCATGAAGATGATATTTGTGCTAGAAAATTGATTGATGGTTTAGACCACTCATATGATTTAGACATGGGTGAATAGATAAGTAATTATGATATGAATACATACAAACTAACAAGTTGTCGTTAGATTTTGTAATTTAATTAATTACCATTCTAACCAAGGTGGTGTCCAAGGTTGTTTGTAGAAGGATTTGAGATATCTAATCTATGCTAAATCTTATTAAAGTAGAGAATGCTTATGATGCGAAAAAAAATTAATTAGAAAGCATTTGAAAACTCTAATCTAAAAGATAACAAGGAATGTAACCTACAAAACCAATGAATTTAATTGGAATGTTGCTACAAAAAATGGAATTTCTTTAACCATTAAACTTATAATAATAAAATATAAACTATTTTATCCTTTTTTTTTTCAAAAGAAATATTTCAACATAGCATGAAATATTTTAAATTTTTATGTTTAAAGAAAGGTTTCAATACAATGTAAAAACAAGTCTATTATAGAGCTATGAAATACATAACTCTTTACATAAACATATATTTACAAATAAGCACAATAAATATCATACACAATATAGATGATCGAAATGACACAAATAACATTGAACAGATTAAACGCATTACACACATTAAACATGTATGCTAAAAAATTATATGAACACAAACTATGCAAACATAAACTCAATGAAAACTTAAAATCCTAATCTCTACCATGCACTTCCAAATCCTCAATTGAGTGGCCAAATCAATAGAGGTTTAAATTTATTCACTCACAAATTCATTAACAATATGCAATCATACTTCTCACCGCTAGATTCTTACTAAAGAGCTTCTTTATTACTTATTTCTCAAAAATATCAAAAATTAAACGAGAAGAGTGTATTTTTTGATTAGCAGAAATGGATATATATAATACAATCTATTTCCTCGATTATGGAATCATGGTGACATGCCTTAATTAAAAAAAAATTACATAAATTTCATAAATAGAAAATTAGTTTAAATTTTTAAGATAACTATCATAAAACAAGAAATTTAAATTCCAAAGAACTATTGATTTTGTGGCACTCACAACTTCAATCAAAATAGGAGGCATTTGTCCCCAGAATTCCCTTCAAAAACATAATTTGTGATAGTTATGAAGATACTTTTGGGATTCCAAAGCTCTACAAATGTAATGATCTAAAATTTATCTCCTTGTGCATGTCCTATCTTTGTGAAAATTCATCTTTTGACACATGACCATTAGTATTAATGATCATCATTAGCATAGAAAAATGTGTCAGTATGCATACATTAATATTTAACTAATATTGCAATAGAATCATTATAATATCTTGTTAAATTAAGCATGATAGGGGTATATGGAGGGTGATAAGTGACTAATAAAGGATAATTTGGTTCTATTTCAAACATAAATTTTCATACTTTATCACAGACCACCAATTATCCATGATCTGGATAGGTGTATCATTGAGTATTGTGCCTTCCAATTTGATGAAAATTATGCTTTCATCATTAAGTAATACATTTCTATTCCTAAGACAAACTATTTAGTTTGAATTGGATGCTTTCAAGTAACCAAGTGGGAAAAAATGTTTAGAGGAACTTGGATACTTGCAAGGAACTAAGTGGGCTATAATTTTTAGATGAAACTAAATGTTAGCATGTTGTGGCTCAGCTTAATGACACACCTAAGTTTGAAGATTTTTATTTTTACATGCACGAAAGTATTTTCCTTGTGTAAATCAAAGTTCTTGAGGAATTTTTTTAGGACTAAAATAATGTGAGGGATTTGTCAAATATTATAGTATTGCAATCTTAAGAGGTGATGGCCTTCTTTCACATAACTACCTCAAAATTGATGTTGATGTGGTTATTAATGAACCAACATTCTTTTCCATTGATGTTCAAGGAAAATGTGACTTTAAGGGTGAGTAAGGATCATGTTCCAATTTTTTACAAGTTTGTTACTTTGTTGATTCCCATGGGTAGTATGAGCCTTGGTCTTGTGTCTTAGTGGTCCTCTCATGCATAGAAATATGAATCATCTTATGTTGTCGATAGACATGAATTCCAATATCAACTCAAAAGTGATCAACTCATTTATCTAGGTGGTGTTAAATAGAGGTAGAAGACATTATTCAGTTTAGTCATGGCCTTGTGTCATAGGGTCTCTCTAAAAGGCTTAATCTATGATATATTTTTAAAGTTTCTTGTGGTTGTAAAGGGTCTCTATAAAAGGCTTAATCTATGATATATTTTTAAAGTTTCTTGTGGTTGTAAATATTTTGTTCACTCTTGTACCAACTGTGGAAAGTCTTTAGTCTTATTCTTTATTTTAGTTCTTTGAGTTGTTTTATTTTATCATTATTGTGTGTCTTTTCTATACAAATCATTGTGAATTTTTGTTTGATTGTGTTATTTTCTCTTTGTCCCCTCCATCCTCTTCCCCTATGATTTTGACTAATTTGTATCCTAGAGTTGTGTTGGATTCTCAAAGGGATATGTGTCCCCAATTAGAGCCAATATTAGCAACTCCCCCAAAAGTGAATTATTTTCATGTTTTTCATGTCCTATTTTTTCATATTATGATTACTGATCCAAGATAATTTCATGTTATCTTAGTTTGGAAGAACTTGTCTCTACATGAATTTACCCCATATGCTTAAATGGTGGTCAATCCAATAGTATCATTAGCTTGACCTAATAATTATAGGGTTTATTTACATACCCTCAACGATTTTATCTGTGTTTTCATGGATTTTTTGGTTTTCCTCTATGTTCTTATGTTTTTCTATATGCATGGTGTAGACACTGAAAAATGTCTCAAATCATATCACACACTTGAATCAAGTATACTAACATCATTTCCTCTCAAAACCCATCCTCTTTTGACTTAATTAATTGAATTATCCTAGCTAATTAATTAATTGCATCATTTTCGTCTATTAACCTAACACATTTAATTGGGTTAATTCGCCCCCTTTCACACTAACGTTTCATCTCATTAAATTAAATAAATCAAACTATTTAATTTAATTCCCTAAGTCTTTTTATTTAATTAAGTAACCTTAAGTTATTTAATTAGATGTCATTTCACCTTTCCCCATTCATTAAATTATTTCATTTAATGAATATCACTTTATTCCTCTAAATCCCCTAATTGCATGATTAAACCTTTGTTTAATTAACAATTATCTAACTAATCCAATTCCTCCCACTTGCAAAGGAATATTCCAAAAGAATATTCCTCTTCGCACAATTTATTTTAGTTTTAATTAACTAAATAACCTTTCTCCTCACCCATGAGAATATTCCAAAGAATATTCTCTCTCCTCCAATCATTTGAAAAAGGGAATATTTTCACTTGGCTTCTTGAGCAAGCTAAACTTGAAACCTCTTGAGCAAGTTAACTACTGACCTCTTAATGGGTCAAAAGTGTGCTTGTTTGGAAGGAATGAGAACCCTTGATTAAATCTTATATTGTATTCTCACCCGTTGATGAGAATCCATGATCCATGCCTCTTCTATCTTTCATCCTTGACTGTTGATTGATCTTTTTTATCTCAACCCTTCATTTCTCATTTGTTCTCCTATAAATAAAACATTATTTGGAGACAAATGGATCCATATTTGAATTTCAAACTTATGTTGTTGAAATCACTCATATTCATATTCATACTTTACTCACATTTAGCATATTTTAGTTCATTTTTGGTTGCATATTAGTTTTAAGCTTCCATTAATGGCTTCCATGCATCTATTTTAGCTTGTTTATAAATTATGGTTTGAATCTTTTAGCATAGAATCCACTTAGATTAGATTGTATTTTGCATACTTAGATCATTTTTAGCATAAAATCATGTTAATTTAGCTTGCATCATGTTCAATTTAGCATAAATCATGTTTTCATCCACATATCACAATGGTTTCATCGATTCTCTTCAATAGAATCGATTGAAACAAGCTCACTGATCATGGGATTGGGAAAGGGTTGTTGTTCCACATCAACATGAAACAAATTCCAAAACAGGATAAGTTTTAGATTGGTTAGAGTAGAAATTTAAATACTTTCACAGTTCATAATGTTTAGTTTCAATAAATGTTTTAGTTTAACTTTCATTTGAATGATCTTGTTTAAGATTGAGTATTAGTGGCTCTGTTATGCTTTGATTCTCCATGGATCAAGTGTGATTGGCCCATATTGATATCCTCAATCAAAATTTTGGTGCTAGAAAGAGGGAAAGCCGTCAATTTAATTGATTCCTATCTTGAATTCCATTATTTTTTCACTTTTGTAGGAAATAGTGACGATCAACTCAATTTCAGCTACGCCTTTGTAGGGCATCACCATATAGCGATGCTATTGTCATTTGAAACAATGACACCTTTTAAATGCACCAACTCTAATTAAACAAAAAATGACGCTAATACTTTTTAGCGGTATCGAAGATCTACAAACGGTGACGCCCAACCAAATCATTACGCTATTGTGCTCTCTGGTTTTTCTGTAGAGTGACGCCCTAGTTCATCAAAGCGATGCTCAAAAAAATCATGACACCATCATGCTCTTTATTCTTTCTACAAAGTGACATCCTTGTTCACCAAAGTGACACTATCATAAATAGCAACGCCCAATTTGGGTAAGAAGTTTAATGATAATTTTTTCAGCATGTGCTTTAATTTTCTCGATTCATCAAATTACTAATGCACTTCTAACATTGTTCTAGTTGTTAGACTAACAGGGTTTTGTAGGTTGGACAACACAAAGCTAGAGTGAATAAGCATTCTCATCTTAAGATTTTATGATTGTAACAAGCGGTTGACACTTTGGGGAAATTATAACCCAATTTCTTATGCTTTTTTACTTTCTAATCTAGGACCTCACTAAATTTCATTTGGGTTTAAAATGAATTCTCAACTGGGACTAAAATTGAACCCTCATTTTTTTATTGTCTTTTGGGTTTTAAAATTGAACAAGGCAACTTAACATTTCGTTTGGTGCATAAAATGAATTCATCTTAGCTTTAGTCAGTAAAATGAATCAGTTTCTACTTTGTTGTGACACACTTGTAGCGCGTATTTGATCCCCTTGCGCTTCATGCGATCTTTGGTGAAGAGAAACACTCCAAGTGTACTTCATTGTTTGTGTGCACTTATAGTATGTATCCAATCCCCTTGTGCTTTGTGTGATCTTGGGTGAAGAGAAATGCTTAAATACACTTTTATGCTTTGTGTCACCCTTAAGAGATGGCTTACTATGAGACACACCCCGCAACAGGAAACTCATAGGCAAGTTCTTACAAGCACGTTTACCAGAGAGCTATATTAAAGGTTGGGAAATCGTGAGAAAGCACCTTCTATCCTAGATTGTATAACGTATTGTACCTAGTACCATGCCTTAAGTGGAAGGGGAATGGTAGTAAGAGCCTTAAGTGGCAAAGCGGGCATGTATATGGCTGGGTGTCCTCAGTTTGTTACTAAGAGCCAAACTATTTAGTTGCCAAAAATCCTTAAATACTTGTTGGTGCAAGAACGGTTATTTTGAATTTGCCCCACATTTGTACTATTCATTGTTGAAACAGAAAAATCCTTAAGATCTTAAGATCTTCAGGATTTTGAGATTTGGTGGTCCCGAGAAGTGTTTGTCATGGAGGGGAGCCAGTGTCGCCAAATCTCTAACTGTTCACAATATCTTAGTGTTTGGAGAAATTTGAGTGGGGACTCAACAAGTATGGCCATTTTAAACCTAGGATTGTAAAAATGATTGTGAGTTAATTTAATACATTGCTTGGTTCCAAAACATTACAAACAAACATTCACTATCTTCCTCAAAATTTCAAACACCTTGGCTTAAATATGGTTATCTTTTGAAAAAGCCTTGATATTACTACTTGTCCTAAGGATTTCTATTCTTAGAGATTTCTAAATATCTTGACTTATATCTCAATCCATATTTTCCAAAGACAACATAGGCAATTATGGCTTCAACCTCATGATTCTCACAAAATGGACATTGTGAAAGTTATGATGTTTTTGACATAAAATTTAGTTTGAAAAACTTAATCAAGACAAGTGATTGTGGTAAAATAAATTCACTTAAGCAAGATGAATTGATAATTGAACCCCACATGACTATTTGGAGACTGATTGCTCCCATTGAACAACCTGGTCTTGAAGGTGTTATCATTCAACCAAACTTTGAACTCATTAACGGAACAAATTGATCTCATTAGTAGTTTGAGAAGCTTCACTTTTGAAACAAAAGAAACACCTACCCAGTGGAGAAACGTAGAAAAAAACCTAGACAAGGAAGAGGAACAAGCTAATATTGAGGTTGGAAGGCCCATATTACTACCTGATACCAATTTTTCACTACAGCTCAATTGGTGGAGCTGGATTAATACTGTTATATTTGAAAGTGGAAAATAAAGTTATTTTTGCATCTGCTAAGTGCTGATTGCATCTTCTTTATCATTTTATAAGTGGCAGTTATGCATTTAGATGAGGAAACATAGTTTCAAGAATTGTTTATCATTTTACAATCAAATGGAGTACAGGATTGAGCGTTCAAACAACAAATCATGACTAATGCTTTCATTTATTTCATAAAGTAATTCATATTTACAACATTTCATTTGATTACAAGAATTCAACTGGTGATACATTCAAATGATAATATGACATTGCATTATAAATGCATTTTCATTTCAAAATGAAAAGCAGAAGAGAAAATTAAATATCCACACAAACCGTGGTTTTAGCCATTCCATTCATACAAGAAAGAAAATATACAACTAAAAGAGAAATGACAAGTAACATGCGACATATCCGTCATTGCCTAAGTCGAACTTCGGTTGATGCTTCGTAGCTTGCTCCATCCTACTTCCGCTCCTGAATGTGCCTGCAAAAGATTAAGAAGGGCGTCAAATAAGAGCTCGGGATATGAATTATACTATATGCCATGCTAATAGAGATATAATTCAATCCTTGCATGCATAGAACCAGTTAAAGAAAAGTGCAGAAACATGAGCTAAAAGAGAGACATCAATATCATGATATATTGTTTTATGCTAACATCATTTGCTTCTTTGTGCAGGTATAGGGAAAATCATGAAGTTGATTATCATTTGAAGACCAAGCATGTGGAGAAAAATGGGCTCCCACAAGGGTAGAGCTCGACATGCTACCCCTTATTCATTACAAGTGGGTTGAGAAGGGATTGCAATCATCATGTTCTTCAAGAAAGGAAATGTTATACAACTGAAAGAGTAAAGAATATTCATTCATTAAACCATCAAATCTACTATTCACTCACAACAATCAAGTAGGTATTGCTTCAAAGCTACAGGTGAATAGTTGGTTTAAATAGGTTCATTAATTCAACTAAGTGCAAATCTCAACATTGCTTCCATAGTGTTTTTGTTCATCATATTCATGATATTTTGCGAAGCTACAACAGTGTTATGTCTCTGATAAGTGAACAAGCATACATAATGCCTGATTACAAGAAGCACTGTTCACCAAAGGAGAACAAAAAGTATTGTTGTTTTCATTGGAGAAAGGTAATAGTGCATTAAACAGTTTACATAATGAAGGCAAGTGAAGAGAAGTCCCAGTTTCTCATCAGAATGAAGGATTACAAGAATCAATACAGCAAAGACAGCCAACTTCATTTTTGGCTAGGAGTGCAATATTATTTTAAGTTAAGTTTTTGTATCACTGTTTTTTGAAAAGGAAATAATCAAAGATACACTACTTGGGAGTTTTTCTGTCATTCAAGCTTGATCTTCAAGGAATTATAATTATTAGATAGACGAATGTGAGCAATTTTTAAGGATTTAAGTATATAAAAGTCTTTTTCAGAACGAGCAGAATATATCAAAGAACATGGTTTGAGTGAGGGTTTGGAGTGAATCCTTGAAGAGCTTAACTGTGAGTGCATCAGAGCAACTAATCTATAGATTCAATTAAAAGGATGGTTCAAAACAGCATTATAATGGCAATTGAAAATGTAAACAAGATACCTGAAGGTTTAGTATACTTTAAGTACAGGATGCTATGTGAAAAATCAAATCTAAGACAAATTTTTCAAGAATCTCATGAACTCATATGAGGGCTTTCAACAATGATACAAAAGAAATGCTTTTTCTTCACAAACAACAAATACCCGTATGATGGAGTTTAAGTAGAAAATAGAAAATGCAGAAATATATAATGGGTCAGGCCGAGTTTTACATGAATATCAAAACACACAAATTTTTGCTCATTTTCCAGAATACCCACATTAGGGGTTTTGAATTTAACGACAAGATTTTCCATTTTTCTGAGTTACCCATATCAAGGTTTTATAAGAAAATGCAAAAGAAGGTAGAGAATCGACTTGGGTCAAGCTCCAGTGAAATTAAACACAAATTTATTCAAAACATCAAATTACCATAGTGGGGTTTTGAATTAAAATACAGACTCTACAATTTTCAGTGACACCCATGAGGGGTTTTATAAGGAAACCATAGAAATTTCAAAAGAGCAGGAAAATCATGATGGGTCAAGCTCAAAATACTCAGAAAGCTCTTAACAAATATATTCATGGCGCAGTCTGGAGAAGAGCTTTTAGCTCTTGAATGGTATATCATTTCGCAATCAAAGGGAAAGCTCATGTAAGTTCCATCAAATTTGAGGTTACCTGAAGCAAAAAGATAATCAAAATGCATGGAAATCTCTACATAAATCTAGATTTGAGCTCATTCATGGCGTAGCCTATAGATGGCCTTTAAATTTATAAATAAAATGACATCTTTGCAGGAGTATATGAAGCTTTTAAGCTTTTGTTTTATGAAAAGAGTTTCCAAAGGAGGAAGCAAGGCTTACCATGCGCGCTGGAGGAGATTAAGCAAGCCACGACCAGCTCTCAAAGGCTTCAATATGCAGTAGTAACCTCCCAAAGCCAAAATTTAGATCAAAAAATGCAGATGCAAGAGAAGGAAACAACAAAGCCAAAATGCATCAGAAACTATGTTATAGCCGCGGCCATAAGACCAAAAATGGCTCAGGAAATAAAGCCATGAAGATACTATGAAGACGGCTTACCTTTATCACAGTGAAGAATTCGACCATTTGAAGACAAAAGTGAAGATTCTCAAGCATTTGCAAGCTACAGAAAGCTCGAAACCCTAGCATGTTGGTGGTGCATTATCCTTTCTCAAGCAGAGCCCAAACTCTCCAAAATGCAAAAGTGCGAAATGATAGGAGTTAGGGTTTTCTTCATTGGTTTTGTTCATATTTTCCCTAATTCAAAGTGGGATTTTCACTTAGGATTGATGCCTTAGTATTATTTTTGATGTCTCCAACATGCCTAGGTTGACCATTTTTCAAGGCTTCATTAACTATTAATTGCCTAATTTTAGGATAGGCATTTAAATGTCTTGCAAGGTCTTTTAAAAACTTAGGGTTTTTTTAATGTTTCAAATGCCTACGCCTTAGGTAAAAGTTTAGAAAGACTTGGTGTTTTTTTATTGATTTTGGAGAAGGATCAATTAAAATAAGTTTGATAAAATCATATATTCCTTGAAGAATAAGCCTTTGCCACTTAGGATTTATTTTATTTTTTCAATTGATTTTAAAGAAATCAATTAAAGATATTGATAAGAGAGATGCCTTGTATATCTTTATGATTTTTTGAGAAAATCAAGATTTGCAATGGAGATATAAGTTGTAATATTTTGCAAAATATTTCAAAACAATCTTTAATTGCAAAATTAGGTCAAATTGAGAAAGTTAAGATCTGCAACTATGTAAAGCAAAGATAAAGTAGATTGTTTTTATCTTTTTGCTATTTTTAGTAGATTGGGGTTGATATTTTTCCTTGGGTCGGATTTGAGTTGTCTGCTGGATGGATAAGGTGTTTTTTTTGCTTTAAAAGCATATTTAGCCTATTTTTAGGATCTTTTCAGTATGAACATGGAAATAGTGTGTTTTTTTTGCTTTTATGCAGACTTTTGAGACAATTTGGTGCATTTTCCTTGAGCTTTCTTTGTGAGCTCGGATTAGGGTTTAGAGAGTTATATTTTGAAGAAAACTTAGTTTTTCTTCTTCTTCTTTAGTTCAGATTTCAGTTTTTGCTCACACACATTCTAGAGCTTGTAAACTCATTTTGTACTCAGTTCAGACAGACTTTGGCATACTCCTTCAGTTGAATAAAAACAACATTCCTACTTCTCAACTTTGTGTCTACTTGTAGTTTCAGTTTGATGCTATATTGTGATTTATATTCATAGAATCCTTGTTATGTCCTAAGACTGTGATTATTGATGCAGAAATTTCAAAATACAAGTTGTATGTTGTATTTAAAATCAAGTCTTCATGCAAATTATTTATGTGTTAATTGTTCATGAGAGGTTGTGAGATATTGTGTTTTTCTGAAATCTTTTTGTGAGGAAGAAATGAGAATCATCATTAAATCATTATCAAGTCTTGAAAATCATCTGTTAGTCATAGGTTTTAATTTCAGTCATCCTTCTATCCCTTTTTCTCAGAAAAATCATTTAAAATAATATTCATCATTCGGAGAACCATCTCACTCTGGAGATTCTCTTTTCGCATAGATCACCCACATCTAAAAAGAGTTTCCATGTTTCAACAAATAGTCTAATTTATGCAAATCTGACAAAGGTGCATATCTGATTGATAACAGTTTTTGGCAAGCCCGGTGGGACTCTAAAAGCCATTTCAGAAAAAATTTAGAGTTTTTAATTTGTTGTTTGGTGTATGCAGCAGATTTGTGCAGCCTTTTAAAGGCTCATTTCAATATACCTGGCCACTCTGATCCTAATTTTGCATGCTAGTGCAGCCTGCGCATGAGAAAAATATAGACCAGATCAAGTATTGTACCTTTCAAATATCGAGAGTTTTCCCCACCACGAAGAGGAGGAAAAATAGCAAGGAGGCTTTTTGAAACACTTGCAAGATTGAAATCAACACCTCCTACTTTTAGCTCTTTGGTTTTATCACCAGGAGTACCGATTCCAATATCACAAGCACCGCCAATGGCAGCGCCAAGGAAGCACCCGTTCACGCCTTTTAATGGAGGCAGCCCATTAGACATCGCTCAACATGATGACATCCAGTTGCAGCCCTTAGAAGCCTACCATATTTCACTGGGGAGGACCTCACTACACCAGTTGAGCATATTCGTGATGTAGCCACCTTATGCTCGGTTCACAACATCACGCAAGAGAACGTCGCATTAAGGCTGTTGGTTGTGTCGCTCAAAGGGAAGGCGTTACAATGGTTTAAAGGCCTCGTAGCCAACTCAATCGCGACATGGGATGCTGACATGGGACATGTTAGGTAACGGTTTATATCAATTTTTTGATGATAAATCTGATAATCTGTCTCTATTAGAGAAATTGAGCACCATTCAGAGGGCGCCACACGAGCACTTGGATGATTTCAACTACTGATTTCAGAGAACCTAGGATAGGATTCCTGCAACGGTAAAACCTTTACCAGCACATTCTTTTTTGTTTTACTTAAAAGCTTTAAATAGTAAAATTTCAGTCATGACTTAGTCTATGGGTGGGCATACACTCCCCAACACTTATGACAGCCATAAGAGCTGAGAACTATCTCATCCAAGCTAGAGACATAACCCCTAGACCTCCTATGCCTTTATTCCCAGAAATACAGCCACCTACCCCTACTGCTATACCTCCCTTAGTTGTTGTCCCGCCTATTCTAGCAATAGGCTATCATAATGCAGCCCAAGAAGTTGTTGCTCCAGCCCCGAACCAAGAATTTCAAGAGATTAAAAGTATACTCAAGACTTTCGGAATGATCTTGTGAGAATTAAGAAGTAGGTAGGCCATGAACATAAGCCTTATCAAGCCCCTTATCAGCAAAACTAGCCAAATAGGCTTGCCTTTCATAATGATTACCAAGCCCAAAGAAGGAATGTTAACCCTAGGCCATTCCAGCCATACAATCCAAACACAGCCAGTTCGTCAAAGGAACTTGTGCCCCAAAATAATATTGCCCGGGATTTTGATTGGTGTTATCCATGCAATCAGCCCCATAACCAATCAGCATGCGCTAATGGAATGAGAAATCAAGCTCTAATGGTTCAAAATAACTATGCTGGTTCAGAAAATATTGCAGATCAGAATCAGGAACAAGATAACCTGGAAGTCGCCTTGCTGAACTGGCAGAGCTCTGAATTTTGTGGCATGAATGGACAAGATTAGCAAAATTCTTCTATTTCGGCCAATACTAGATCAAAAAAGAGAGCTATGGATTCAGGGCCACAAGCTAGAAATTCACAGCAGCAGCCTATGAACAGTAAGCAGCCCATTTGGTCAGAAAAGCTTGTTGTGGCACAACCTAAAATGTAGATTCTGCAAAGAGGCCAAGAGATACCTAGCAAGGAGCAGTCAAGAATGCATTCACAGCCTTTGCAGAGGCAAAACGATGTTGTTGTCACAAAAATCTAGCAAAAGGTAAATTCTTCATCATTCAATATTGTTGAGCATCTCAAGAAAACCACTGTCAGTATGTCAGTATTAGATGCTTTGCACCTCCCAGGGCAGAAAGGTTTACTGCAGAATGCTTTAGCTGAATTGTCTATTTATGACGATACTAATCAAGGGGTTGCTAAAGTCGTGCTTGCTAACGATCTGGAGGATAAGAATGAGCAGAAAATTAAAGAGGTAAAACCTCCCCCATTTTACTTAAGTTTGATTATTGGCAATAAAATTGTTCATAATTGTATGGTTGATTCTGGTGCCAGTAGTTCAGTCATGCCTAAGAGTTTAGCCGATAAGTTAGGTCTTGTGTATGAGCCTAATCCCCAGAAAGACGTAGTGCAATTAGATGGGTCTGATGTTAAAACTGTTGGTATTATCAAAAAATTGGATCTTACTTTGCATGCATCCTCGAGGTTTGCTATTCATCAGGATATGCATGTCATTTACTTACCGCCGCACTTTTCCATTTGTCTCTCGAGGGATTTTACTACCAAGTTGGGTGGGTTTCTATCTTCAAATTGGTCCCATCTCTTCTTTAGAACAAGGTATGGTATGAAAGTGACCATAAAGTCTGAGCCTCTTGCCAAAGACCATATCGAACCATATTCACCAAATCCTATAAACGCTAACCTCTACACCACCTCTGCACTAGAGGAGCAAACCATGACCTCAGACTGCAACGCCCATGTAGAAAACATCAATCTAGATGAATGGGCAGCCGAAGATCATGAGCTTGATCCTTTTCAGCACACAAATGAGATAGGATTAGGAGTCTATATGATTTAAGAACCTGATTTTGATATTCCTAATCTTTGTAAAGAGGAGGAACAGTCTGTAGGAATAGAAAATGAGCTTTGGAAGCTTTATTTTGATGGTTCAAGAAGCAGTATTGGTGTTGGAGGTGGGGCTATGTTGATTTCACTAGACGGAGATAAATACTTTTCACACTGCAGATTTTCTTTCAACTGTTCGAATAATACAGCTAAGTATGAAGTGTTGGTGCATGGCCTCGAATGGGCCCGCAAATGAGGTATTAAATGCTTGCAAGTTAATGGTGATTCAGAACTAATTGTAAATCAGGTCATAAATTTAAATGCTGCCAAGAATGATTTGCTTAAGAAATATAAGCATCATGTATGGGATTTGATGGAAGATTTTGATGCTTTTAATATTGTTTCGATTCCTAGAAATGAAAATAAACATGCTGATAGGCTCGCTGCCATAGGAGCACAGTTTGATATTCCCAGTGAAATTCATAAAGTAGAGGCACGTCAATATGTAAAAATAGTGGTCAGACCTTTCGTGCCTAACAATAATGTGAGCTGGCAGGTTTTTGACAGCGATGAGCAAATTGTAAATTTCTTAATTGTTGAAGCTGAGTTTTCATATGGAAACTAGCAAAAATGGTAGTAGTAGTATGACAAACAGATTGTGCAGTTGAAGACAAACAAGCTGCCAAAAGGATTGGTAACCTTGGAATCTGTGTTTAACTCAGATGACCAAGCGCGAAAAGACAAGTGTGGCCTGACCGTTAAGGAAGAACATTATGCAGCCATTGAAATCTTCAAAGGAAAGCTTCTCAAGCTGGGAAAGGTATGTAGTAAAGAGGAACAGTAAGCATTTATTCTGTTTATGTTATGTCAGAAATTTAGTGATGTTTTTGCTTGGGAGTACAAGGATTTGAGAGGTTTTAACCCAGAACTAGCCCAACATACTATTGAATTAGAACCTGGTGTGAAACCAGTAAGGCAGAAACAAAGACCTCTTAACCCAAGACTAGAACACCTTATGAAGGTTGAACTGAATAAATTAGTTGAGAGTGGTATTATTTTTCCTATTAAGCATACCTCTTGGGTGTCAAATTTAGTACCAGTCAAGAAGAAAAGTGGGGAAATCAGATTATGTGTCAATTTCTGAGATTTAAATAAAGCATCATTGAAGGATCACTACCCACTCCCTTCCATGGAGCAAATTCTGCAGGTAGTTTATGGTTCTGACAGATTTTCTTTGCTGGATGGTTACTTAGGTTGGTGAAGCGGGAAGATCAGTTCAAAACAACATTTACAACTAAGTGGGGCACAATGGCCTACAAAAAGATGTCTTTCGGCTTGTCCAATGTTGGAGCAACATTTCACCAAGCGATGGATATGGCCTTTCATGGCCTTATGAACAAGTTCATTCTAGTATATTTTAATGATATTACTATTTTTTCCAGAAATGCTAATGAACATCTTGATCATCTGGAGCAGATTTTTCAAAGATGTAGAGAGTTCAGAGTGTCTCTCAATCCGAAGAAGTGTATATTTTCAGTGCATGAAGGAAAACTGCTTCGACATATTGTTTCAAAGCAAGGTATTTCTATAGATCCTGAAAGAGTCTCCGCAATTCGTAAATTGCCATTGCCAGCTCACAAGAAAGGCTTGCAAATATTTCTTGGAAGAATAAATTTCGTGAGGAGGTTCATACCGAATATTGCAACTTTGCTGCAACCTCTCACTTTTATGCTTAAAAAGAATATGCCTTTCAGTTGGACCAAGGAAGGTAAGAGGAGCTTTGAGCAGATTAAGGAAGCCCTTGCAGCTGCTCATACTCTCATTACTCTAAATTTTGACAAGGACTTCATCCTGTATTCCTTTGGAGGAGTAGATACAGTTTCAGCTATGTTGTGCTAGCAAAACGATGAAGGCTTGGAGCAGCCTATAGCATTTTTCAGCCAGGTATTACATGATTATGAGGTAAAATATTCTTTTGTCAAGAAGCATGTTTTTTCTGTTGTCAGAAGCCTTAAAAAATTCAGGCATATGTTGTCCAACAGCAAGATCCATTTGTTGGTAGCTCATTCAACTATTAAGGATTTCTTACTTAACAAAGATATAAATGATAAGCGTGTTGGTTGGATTACCAAAGTAATGGAATTTGACGTTGATATTAAGGTAACCAAGCTCGTTAGAGGCAAGGGTTTGTGTGAACAAATTGTTGGGAATGAAGACAACAGCTTAAAAGAAGCTGAAAATATGGATACAGTGCTAAATAATGATGTTGCAGGTGTTGTTCCAACGTCTCCTGCTACCTGGTTGCAGCAAATGATGCATTATTTGCAAACTGGTGAGTGCCCCGAAGGCTTAGACAGAGCGAAAAGAAGGTATTACAGATTACAAGCCATTCCTTATGCAATTATTGATGGCATTCTTTATAGGAGAGATTTCCAAGGTATTTTATTGAGATGCATTCAGCCTGATCAAGTTGACAAGCTTTTAGCAGAATTTCATGATGGGCCTTCAGGAGGCCATTTTGCTGCAAGAACAACAGCTCTAAAAATTATGTGAGCTAGTTATTACTGGCCAGATCTATTCAAAGATGCAATTGCTTGGGTTAGAAAATGTGAGAAATGTGCTTTATTTTCTAGAAAACAAAAGCTTGTAGCTTTTCCCCTGCATCTGATTCAGGTGGAACAACCCTTTGCTAAGTGGGGCTTAGATTTTATTGGTCCTATCAATCCGTCTTCAAGAATGGGTCATAGGTGGATACTTACTGCCATAGATTATTTTACCAAATGGACTGAGCCAGTTGCTTTGAAAGAAGCAAATGAGACTTCGGTGCTTAACTTCTATCAGGATCTCATGTCGAGATTTCGTGTCCTAGATTCAATCATTTCTGACAATGGTTTGGCTTTTATTGGTTTGAGGATTTCTGATTGGTCAGTTAGAAATAATATGTATTTGAACACGTCTTCTAATTATTATCCGTAGGGAAATGGTCAGGCGGAATCTACAAATAAGAATCTGATTCAGATAATCAAGAAGACTGTTGAGGACAATCAAAGGACATGGCATGAAAAGCTTAAGTTAGCCCTTTGGCTGACAGAATAACCCCTAAAAGAGCCACTGGTTGTTATCCCTTTGTTTTAACTTATGGCAAGGAAGCTAATTTACCTGTTTCCATTGAGTTACCAACTTTAAGTTATGTTAAAGAGCTGGAATTGTTGAATGAACAACCTCTTGAGGTCAGATTTGCACAGTTAGTAGAGCTGGAGGAAACTAGCAAAGAAGCTCTAAGGTAGTTGGAGATACATCAAGCTCAGATGAAGAAATATTTTGACAAAAGAGCAAGACCACGTGATTTCATTGTTGGAGATCTGTTTTTCAAGTGGAATGAATTTAAAAGCAAACCTGGATGACATTCCAAATTTCGATGCAATTTGGGATGGGCCTTATGTGATCACGGAGTGCAAAGAACACAACGCGTTCCAACTTTCTAAGTTGACTGGAGAGGTGTTGTCTATCCTAGTTAATGGGATCCACCTCAAGTATTTCCTCTGAGATAAGTCTATCTTGTAAATAAGTAGAGTAGTAGTGCAAATAAGTGCATTACGCACATTTATTTTTAAAAGTTTTCTTTTCCCTAAGCGTTGTTGTGCATGTTTTGTTGGTCATCAGGGTCGGTTAGTTTGCTTTTAGTTATGTTTCATTTTGTTTTGTTCTCGTTCGAAGTGTTGCTGTTCGGTTTTTCTGAGTTTCATGAAGGGGAAAATTTGACTCTGTTCCCAATGGAGTGCTTTAAGGCAACTGATCTATGCTTAGCAGGAAAGCATTTAGCGGAAATCGCCAAAATGTTACCAATTTTTTGCTACAGCTCAATTGGTGGAGCTGGATTAATATTGTTATATTTGAAAGTAGAAAATACCATTATTTTTGCATATGCTAAATGTTGATTACATCTTGTTTATCATTTTATAAGTGGCAGTTATGCATTTAGATGAGGAAACAGAGTTTCAAGAATTGTTTATCATTTTACAATCAAATAGAGTACAAGATTGAGCATTCAAATGATAATACGACATTGCATTATAAATGCATTTTATTTTCAAAATGAAAAGCAGAAGAGATAATTAAATATCCACACAAGCCATGGTTTTAGCTGTTCCATTCATACAAGAAAGGAAATATACAACTGAAAGAGAAATGACAAGTAACATGGGACATATCCGTCATTGCTTGAGTTGAACTTCGGTTGATGCTCTATAGCTTGCTCCATCCTGCTTCCGCTTCTGAATGTGTCTGCAAAAGATTAAGAAGGGGGTCAATTAAGAGCTCGAGATATGAACTATACTACATTCCATGCTAGCAGAGATATATTTCAATCCTTACATGCATAGAACCAGTTAAAGAAAAGTGCAGAAACATGAGATGAAAGAGAGACATCAATATCATGATATATTGTTCTATGCTAACATCATTTGCTTCTTTGTGCAGATATAGGGAAAATCATGAAGCTGATTATCATTTGAAGTCGAAGCATGTGGAGAAAAACAGGCTCCCAAAAGGGTAGAGCTCGGCATGTTGCCCCTTATTCATTATAAGTGGGCTGAGAAGGGATTGCAATCATGTTCTTCAAGAAAGGAAATGTTATACAACTGAAAGAGTAAAGAATATTCATTCATTAAACCATCAAACCTACTATTCACTCACAACAATCAAGTAGGTACTGCTTCAAAGCTACAGGTGAACAATTGGCTTAAATTGGTTCATTAACTCAACTGAGTGCAAATCTCAACATTGCTGTCATAGTGTTTTTGTTCATCATATTCATGATATTCTGATAAGTGAACAGGAATAAATAATTCCTTATTACAAGAAGCATTGTTCAACAAAGGAGAACAAAAGTATTGTTGTTTTCATTGGAGAAAGATAATAGTGCATTAAATAGTTTACATAATGAAGGCAAGTGAAGAGAAGTCCCAGTTTCTCATCGAAATGAAGGATTACAAGAATCAATATCGCAAAGACAGCCAGCTTCATTTTTGGCTAGGAGTGCAATATTATTTTAAGTTAAGTTTTTGTATCACTGTTTTTTGAAAAGGAAATAATCAAAGATACACTACTTGGGAGTTTTTATGTCATTCAAGCTTCATCTTCAAGGAATTATAATTATTAGATAGATGAATGTGAGCAGTTTTCAAGGATTTAAGTATATAAAAGTCTTTTTCAGAACGAGCAGAATATATCAAAGAACATGGTTTGAGTGAGGGTTTGGAGTGCATCCCTGAAGAGCTTAACTGTGAGTGCATCGAAGCAACTAATCTACAGATTCAATTAAAAGGATGGTTCAAAATAGCATTATAATGGCAATTGAAAATGTAAATAAGATACCTGAAGGTTTAGTATACTTTAAGTACAGGATGCTATGTGAAAAATCAAATCTAAGACAATTTTTTTCAGAATCTCATGAACCCGTATGAGGGCTTTCAATAGTGGTACAAAAGAAATGCATTTTCTTCACAAACAACAAATACCCGTATGATGGAGTTTAAGTAGAAAATAGAAAATCCAGAAATATATAATGGGTCAAGCCGAGTTTTACATGAATATCAAAACACACAGATTTTTGCTCATTTTCCATAATACCAACATTGGGGGTTTCGAATTTAAGGACAAGATTTTCCATTTTTCTGAGTTACCCATATCAGGGTTTTATAAGAAAATGCAAAAGAAGGTAGAGAATCAACATGGGTCAAGCTCCAGTGGAATTAAACACAAATTTATTCAAAACATCAAATTACCACAGTGGGGTTTTGAATTAAAATACAGATTCTACAATTTTCAGTGACACCCATGAGGGGTTTTATAAGGAAACCACAAAATTTTCAAAAGAGCAGGAAAATCATGATGGGTCGAGCTCAAAATACTCAGAAAGTTCTTAACAAATATATTCATGGCGCGGCCTAGAGGAAAACTTTTAGCTCTTGAATGGTATATCATTTCATAGTCAAAGGGAAAGCTCATGTAAGCTCCATCAGATTTGAGGTTACCTGAAGCAAAAAGACAATCAAAATGCATGGAAATCTCTATAGAAATCTAGATTTGAGCTCATTCATGGCGCGACCTGTAGATGGCCTTTAAATTTATAAATAAAATGGCATCTTTGCAGGAGTATATGAAGCTTTTAAGCTTTTGTTTCATGAAAAGAGTTTCCAAAGGAGGAAGCAAGGCTTACCATGCGCGCTGGAGGAGATTAAGCAAGCCACGACTAGCTCTCAAATGCTTCAATATGTAGTAGTAACCTCCCACAATGAAGATCAAAAAACGTAGATGCAAGAGAAGGAAACAACAGAGCCAAAATGCATCAGAAATTGTGTTATAGCCACGGCCATAAGACCAAAAATGGCTCAGGAAATAAAGCCATGAAGATACTATGAAGACGTCTTACCTTTATCACAGTGAAAAATTCGACCATTTGAAGACAAAAGTGAAGATTCTCAATCATTTGCAAGCTACAGAAAGCTTGAAACCCTAGCATGGTGGCGGTGCATTTTCCTTTCTCAAGCAGAGCCCAAACTCTCCAAAATGCAAAAGTGTGAAATGATAGGAGTTAGGGTTTTCTTCATTGGTTTTGTTCATATTTGCACTAATTCGAAGTGGGCTTTTCACTTAGGATTGGTGCCTTAGAATTATTTTTGATGTCTCCAACATGCCTAGGTTGACCATTTTTCAAGGCTTCATTAAATATTAATTGCCTAAGTTTAGGATAGGAGTTTAAATGTCTTGCAAGGTCTTTTAAAAACTTAGGGTTTTTTGAATGTTTCAAATTCCTACACCTTAAGTAAAAGTTCAGAAAGATTTAGTGTTTTTTTATTGATTTTGGAGAAGGATCAATTAAAATAATTTTGATAAAATCAGATATTCCTTAAGAATAAGCCTTTTCCACTTAGGATTTGTTTTATTTTTTCAATTGATTTCAAAGAAATCAATTAAAGATATTAATAAGAGAGATGCCTTGTATATCTTTATGATTTTTTGAGAAAATCAAGTTTTGCAATGGAGATTTAAGTTGTAATATTTTGCAAAAGATTTCAAAACAATATTTAATTGCAAAATTAGGTCAAATTGAGAAAGTTAAGATCTGCAACTATGTAAAGCAAAGATAAAGCAGATTGTTTTTATCTTTTTGCTATTTTTAGCAGATTGGGGTTGAGATTTTTCCTTGGGTCAGATTTGAGTTGTCTGCTGGATGGATAAGGTGTTTTTTTTACTTTAAAAGTAGATTTAGCCTATTTTTAGGATCTTTTCAATATGAACATGGAAATAGTGTGTTTTTTCTACTTTTATGCAGACTTTTGAGACAGTTTGGTGTCTTTTCCTTGAGCTTTCTTTGTGAGCTCGGATTAGAGTTTTGGAGAGTTATATTTTGAAGAAAACTTAGTTTTCCTTCTTCTTCTTCAGTTTAGATTTTAGTTTCTTGCTCACACACATTTTGGAGCTTGTAAACTCATTTTGTACTTAGTTCGGACAGATTTTGGCATACTCCTTCAGTTGAATAAAAACAAAATTCCTACTTCTCAATTTTGTGTCTACTTGCAGTTTCAGTTTGATGTTATATTGTGATTTATGTTCATAGAATCCTTGTTATGTCCTAAGACTATTATTATTGATGCAAAAAGTTTAAAATATAGGTTGCATGTTGTATTTAAAATCAGGTCTTCATGCAAATTATTTATGTGTTAATTGTTCATGAGAGGTTGTGAGATATTGTGTTTTTCTGAAAGTTGTTTGTGAGGAAGAAATCAGAATCATCATTAAATCATTATCAAGTCTTTAAAATCATCTGTTAGTCATAGTTTTTAATTTCAGTCATCCTTCTATCCCTTTTCCTCATAAAATCATTTAGAATAATATTCATCATTTGGAGAACCATCTCACTCTAGAGATTCTCTTTTCGCACAGATCACCCACATCTGAAAAGAGTTTCCATGTTTCAACAAATAGTCTAATTTCTGCAAATCTGACAAGGGTGCATATCTAATTGATAACACTTCCACCCATGTGGCAATAAATATCCTCCTTTCTTCCATAAACTTGAACTTTTTATACATGATCTCACGCAAAGTCAGGATCCCTAAAGTAAGGTCTATAGGTTGTCATTTCAAACATAGGCATTTTAGTCCTAAATCTCTCAAGAAACACCTTTTGGCACTTCACAAAACCAGAACTAGGTTAGTATACAACTTCTACAAGCGTGCTTCAAGGAACAATCCAAACTTGTATTCCTTCTATTACAGACAGAATTCTGGCCTTTTCCAACATTTTAAATTTCTCACATAATCATTAATTCTTTAGGAGTTGAAAGCTTTAGAGGTATAGCATGTTTCTCACTACCTTGGTCTTTTCGAACAAAGGTTCACTTTAGGTCAACATTGGGTCAAACATTTCACTCACCCCTCCATCAAATTTCATCCTTCACTTCACCAAACTTTGGAAAAAATTTGAATACACCAACACTTTGTGACTTAAACATCTATTAAACCAACCCCTAGCTTGGCTAATTTGTATGTGAAATGTATCCTTTTCCATGCATTAGACAAGTTAGTTATCATCCTTGAACTAGTTCATCTTTAAGGTCACGAGTCTACCCTAAAGATTTACAAGTTCATCAACATCCTTTATCCCAACATCAAAAATTCAAACTTAAGTCAAAAGTGTTGTCCCAAAATGTTTGCAAAGATCACTCTCCTCATCACCCATCTTTTCATCCTCCATTATCATCATTGCTCCAAAAAGACTTAGAGTGTCCCTTATACCTAGATTTGAGTCAACTAGAGAGTTCAAACATTACAAATCACAACATAACTCTCTCAAAGGTGAAACAAAATTTATGGTAAAGACAAGATCAAAACACAAGAGAATCGTGGAGAAAACCAAAGTTAAATTTACCTTAAGTGATCCAAATCCTCTAGAATTTGATTCGAGAAGTCAAGTTACCCTATCACAACAACCTTCATCACCATCAAGACCATATGAGATAGAAGATATCACAAATAATCCCTTTGAACTCACTAGGGAGGAAATCATGGTACGTCAAGCCTTTGAAAACGTAGCTCCTGTCTCCCCATCATTTTTGACATAGAATTTGACACAAGGTTTCACAAGCCCATCACTAGGGTTAAATCAAACATGCATTCCCAGTATTGCAACAAGCCTCGCTAAATAATTTGGCCATGCTCTTCCATTTGAAAGCAACACACTTTTGGGTACCCTTGAAACCAATCCTCCATCTCACATGACCACTTGGGCACCTACCTTTGGTGCTCCTCCCATTCCTGAAGTTCCTAAACATCCATATAAACCTCTTGACCTTCATTATTCCAACCAACTTCCACATATCAAGGACATCCCTCTTCACCCATACCCATGAGTACCATAAGTGTGTCTACTATCACACAAAGCAGTGTGGATCAAGTATCTCAAAATAGCTTGGAAGGGCATGTCAATACCATACCAAAGAGTCAACCCTTAATGCAAATAGGGATATCCTTACCCAATCCTCCAATTGGTTCATCCATATGATTGGTTTCGCAAAACACATCCATCCCATCCCTTATCAACTCATATCAAAGTAATCCCTTGGTAAGAAATCCTATCAACACAGGTAATACATTATATACATCCCTAACACAAGGGAATCCTCAATACATGGGACAAGGAAACCTTTTTAATCAATGGACTCAAATTCCTAGTGTGTCATTTCCATCACACAATCCAATGGAATCATCCTCATCTTTTCCCACGGTCCCCTTTACTATGCAAAATCAAACATGATCTCAAACATACATTCCTCCACCGCAATCCACTATCTTACAAGGAATGTTGAACCAAGGGAATCCCCAACCTCTCATCATCAATATGTTACCCACTCAAAATATCAACACTCACAATCTTCCATTGATGTCCCAACAACGACCTGATCCTACATTACAAGTGCATGCCTTATCCTTACAAAAAGAACAAAAAACCTATCAACAAGCCCTTGCAACACAAAAACAACAACAATAGCAAGTATCCTTAGCAGCACAACAACAACAACAACAACAATAATAACAACAACAAGAAGCAGCCTTAACAGCACAACAAGTAGCTTTAGCACAGCAACAATAGCAGGCCTAACAACAAGCCCTAGTGGTGCAACAATAACAACAAGTTCAACAATAATCCTTACTATCTCAACAGTATGCCCAACAACAACAACAAGGTTCCTATTATAACCCTCAATCACACTTTGTCAATACAAATGCATTAGGAACATATACATCAATACCCCAATCACCTTCACAAAATCCTACACCACTATACACCCCATACAACACATCCTCATATCAAAATCCCACGTACAACTCATCCATCATCCCACCATATGTTCCTCTACCAAACCCACAAGATGATCTAGCATCGCAATTTAAGCATTATCACAAGAAATATAGGACCTTCGCATGGGCAAGGAAAAGAAGCCCCATATGCAGAACCTATGTCCTTATCTGTTTGACCAAAACATAGCAATGGTACCATTCCCTCCCAGTTTTGAAATCCTAAAATTCTATAAATATTTAGGGAGAGGAAGTCATGTGGACCATATCAAAGAATTTAATGTCATGTGCATGGAGGTGGCTTACAAGGATTCCTATTTAATGTGCCTCTTCCCTCGAAGTTTAACAGGTCATGCCATGGATTGGTTTTCTCATTTGCCTCCCAGTGTCAAATTTTTTTAAGAAATTACTGATAAATTCATCAATCACTTCTTTAATCTTGACATGGACTCCAATCTAGAGGATTTGTGCACTCTCAGACAAAAAAAAGGGGAAACTTTCACTAATTTTTTGTAATGGTGGAGACAAAGAGCTAGTAAAAGCAAGTGGCATCTTCCCGATGAACAACAAGTGGGAATCATCATAGAAAATCTAGATCTAGATCTATCCTTTCACTTGAAAATGCAATGCATCCAATCTTATGATGAGCTTGTCCCTAGATCCTTTAACATCGAGAGAGCTCTAATCTCATAGGGAAATACTCAAGCATACAAAGACAACCGCCCATCAACCAGTTCAAATGGCAAGCCTCTTGTCTAGGCTAAGAATAAGAATGTAAGAAACGATGGTGTGGTAGATGATAAACTAGTCCTAAGTGCTCCTAGGCCAAACAACACTCAAGTTTCTAACATTCAACCAACTGTGCAACAAACAACACCTCCTCAGAACAATCAAATCAATAACACTGAAATTTCAAGGCGAACCCCTAACAAGAACAACTATCCTAAATGCAAGTACACATAGTTATCTGAACCCATCAAAACTATCATGAAAAATTTGGTAGAGTCAAATCTGATCACACTTCCCAAATTTGAAAACTACCAAGAACCACAAGAGAAACCATCCCGGTACAACGAGAATGACCTTTGTGACTTTCAAAAGATCAAAGGACACAAAACAACAAATTGTATGAGGCTCAAAAACATCATCCAAGACCTCATAGAGAATGATAACATATATGTTGAGGTACCAGTCGGGAATCATGATCTTAATATATATAAGAACCCTATGCCAGATCATAACAAAGCAAACAACACTGGGAAAGCTAAAGATTACACAAATGTACAACATACCTATTCCAATGTAGTTTCTTCCTATGTTAGCGTTATCACTGTCATCACCATCAAAGGGCATAGTGTAGAGTGTGGAGTCACCACACGGTGTGGTAAAGTCACCATCAAAGGAGTCCCACCCCAATCTAGGGCACAACCTACTTAGCCAGTAGCAAGTACCAGCAAGTACAATCTCTTAGAGAAGCTTAAGAAGACCCCCGCACAGAGATCAATCTTAGAACTGTTGAGGCTACCACCTACACATAGGGAAATCTTGGAGAAAGCTTTATTAGAGTCATTTGTTCCCGAGGATATTGATACCGATCAGTTTCAAGCTATGGTAGGCCACATCGCTAATCACCTTCTCATCTTCTCATAGCAAGACTTACCATCACAACCATCTCATAACTATGCTTTACACCTTGAGGTTATCATTCATAAGAACAAGGTCAAAAGAGTCTTAGTAGATGGAGGTGTTGGATTGAACATTTGCATCCTTCAACTGATAAAAAATTTGGGCTATTCAGAGGATACTATTGAGAAGTCAAAAAGTACCACCATCAGGGCATATGATGACCAAAAACAGGTATCACAAGGTATCATTGCACTACCCATCCAAGTGGGCCCTCTCATCACAGAAACTACATGTCAAGTATTATACCTCGATCTTCCTTACAACATACTGCTTGGTCGACCCTAGATCCATGCTCTAGAAGTTGTAGCCTTGACTTATCATCAATGTGTGAAGTTTCCTTTCGAGGGCAGAGAGATTGCTATCCTTGGAGATCCTGAGCCTTTTTTACTATTGCAAAAATCTTGAGGCCAAGTTCTAAAAAATCCCCCAAATACCCAAGAATGGTGAAGGGCCTACACCTTCTACCTCTTTTGTTGACCCATCATCCCTTGCATCTACTTCTGAAACAAAGGCACCCATTGTGCAAAACATACCTGATATCAAATCAATGATTCAAGATGATGGATGTGGGAACTACAAGCTAATGAAGAAAACCTTTGTCTTAGGAGAGATCCCTATTTCTCCTCAATCTCATGGGAAACCTATAGCTAATAGCAAAGAGCCTGAAACTATCAAGATGGCAGCTACTACCTTCACCAAGTGGGGGGATTTGAATCAAGAAGATTTCAATGAGGATGATATCTCTAAACTCCTCTATCAAGATGAACGACCTGTCCCCACTCTTCCTATGGAAGATGATAACAAAGGCTTGCAGCTAATGAAGGGGATGGGATATAACAAGAATGAGAAGCTAGGACAGAATGATAATGGTTTACTAGAACCCATCATTCCAAAGAAATGACTAAAGAATCTCGGCCAAGGTTGTACTACTAGCAAGGTCGCCCTTATTGGAAAAGGTACTTCCACTAAACGAGTTGATGCTTCCTCTTGGTTACCTACATCACATGATATGACCTTAGATGACTTCCCCCTTGATGTTGTTGACCTATTTGAAAACAATTCCCTCTTCATGATATATATTACATCCTTTTCTCCAAGCAATCAACCAACTGATGAAATGCAACTAACATGCAAATCTTTAAGTGAAAACCACACTGTGGCACTTTCTAATCCTAAAAAAGTAAAAAAAAAGGACGCATATGAAGGTGAAAACCTCTCTAAGGCACCTAAGGATGAGGGATTCAATCTCTCCCATAGTGTAATGCATCTGGAGAAGTCAGCAGTACTAGCAGAAAAGGCCGCACCAATCAATGTGGGTACCAAAGAAGCACCTAAGATCACTTTCTATGCTCAATCCTTGTTGGATGAAGAGCAAAAGAACCTAGCAGCATTCCTGAAAGAGCACAGAGCTAACTTTGTATGGTCATGCACATATATGCCAAGACTCGACCCAAAAGTGGTTGTGCATCACTTAGTGGTCTATCTTGAAGCTAAGCCAGTCAAGCAAAAATTAAGGAAGATGCACCCTCAGATAGCACTCTTGGTCAAACTTGAGTTACAAAAGCTTCTTGACGTTGGATTTATCTGACCGATAGATTATCCTTAGTGGGTTTCAAACCTGGTACCAGTCTCAAAACCCACTAGGGTCATCAAAATATGCACTAATTTTAGAGAATTAAAAAAGGCATGCCCAAAGGATGATTCCCCCTTCCTACTACCGACCTCATTATAGACTTAATAGTTGGGCATGAAATGTTATCACTCATGGATGATTTTTCAAGCTACAATGAAATCATAATCGCTAAGCAGGATCAACACAAAACTGTGTTCACTTGTCCATGGGGAACCTATTGTTGGAATGTAATGTTGTTTGGGTTAAAGAATGTAGGAGCAACCTATCAAAGGGAAATGAACCTCATCTTCCACGACATGATCCACAAAATAGTTGAAGATTATGTGGACGATATTTTGGAAAAATCAAAGAAAATAAGTGAGCACATACAAGTATTAGGACCCATCTTTGACAGGTTGGAAGAATACAAAGTAAGGCTAAATCCAAAAAAGTGTGTCTTTGGGGTTAAATCAGGGAAACTCCTCAACTATATATGTTGTCACCTAGAAGTGCACCCTATGCAAAGTTACAAAAAACTGAGCTTTCTAGAGCAACATGGGATCATTTCAAGGCTGTGGGTCACTTGTAGCTGAAATGAACCTCCAGAGAAGGCCGAATTCCTTTGGGTATCACCTAACTATCAATCTTGTAAAGGGAAAATGGAGGAGTACATGAATGAAACTAAACTATGATGATACACCGAGTTTGATAAGAAATCATGAAATGAAACAAGAAGAAAATACATTGGGAAACTTAATTGCAACCGTTTCACATACTCAACACAACTTCTTTTAGACTTATGTAGCGTTCTTAATAGGCTCGATCTACATGCACATCTTAGGAAGGAAAGATAAATTTCACAGCCTTAAGGTATGAGTGTAGACTTATAAAACACGGTTAAAGACTTGCATAATCAAAAGAAAGTATAGAAATGAGAGTAGCACAAACATGAATGCTAGCTTCCAAGGTAAACTCTGTGTTGTATTCTAGATCCCAGTTGAGTTACAAAAACATACATTAGTTGAGAAAGGATTGATGAAAATCACTAACTCTTTTGAATGTATTATCCGAACTATTTACAAAAAGGCAAAAAACGCCTTATATATCAAAATGTGTCGGCCCCTTAGGGCTTACAAAAATATCGGTCTCAGAAAGATCTATCCTTAGATCTTTTGATGAAGTTAATTTTGTGTTCAGTTGGATCCTTGTTGTCTATGTCGGTGTGAAGAGTCACCTCCAGGAGTGGTCTTCTTCAAATCTTTCTGCAACCACCGCATTTACTCCCTGGTATCGTGTCCACTCTCTAACCTCCCTGTCGAGCACCTTGAATGCTTCTGAGCCTAGAACAGATACATGTTTCCCTTTCATTATGTTGATCTTCATCAGGTTCAGCTGCCAAGGATTCACTTGTAGCCTTCTCTGATTAGCTAAGCATACCCCATACAAATTCTTCAAGTGAAAGCTCCTCCATGTTAGAATCACATCTAGGCGAGACACTGTAAGTGTCTCACCGATGCGATTATGCCTCTCTGA
>VDFB02058242.1:9539880-9562254 GCA_007258455.2 Sequoia sempervirens
CCTAAGTCTCTCCACTCTATCCTTAACCCTTAAATACTCTACCCTCTATCTCTCTCCCACTCCCTCCCTCTCTCTCTCAAGACTCTCCCTCCTACCCCCTCTCCCTCTCTCAGGTCTCTCTCTCTCACTCACTCCCTCTATCTCTCTCCCCTCTAATGGAACTTTATATTTTTGCTCCTTATGTTCCATTACTACCCTGCCTGTGTTACTGGTCTTTCATGGTGTCAAAATTTTCCTTGGGTTGGTGGTTTTAGCTTTATTTTCATATAAAACCCTTGTGTTTATTTTACGCCTTGGTTGGGATCTATTTCGATGTTACTTTTTGAGGGGTTTTAAAATGACTTATGTCCTATCGTTCCGTCTAGGCTGAGTCCCTTTGTTTTAATATTTTATTTCCTCTGCAGGGTTTTATTTTCCTAAGTCTTGGTTGGCCCCGTGTTTCATCATTTAAAAAAAACTTATGTCATTGTTTACCATCCACCTAGTGATGTCTCCTTGTCCTTTTAATAATTTTTTTGTTTTGCAGAAGGATGAAGTTCTCGCGACCTTTGATCAACTATCGTTTGATCTCAGCCACTCCCCGCCATCTCGTGATGACCCCACCACACCACTTTGGTTGATCACGATATCATGGGCGGGCGCCACATGTCCTATCTCGTGAGGCCGAAGGTGATAAGTTTGGTTGACCATCGATCAATTGTCATCAGATCTTAACAGTTTCCCGCCATCGCGTGATCAGAATTTGCAAGGTTTTTACTGATCGTGATATCACAAGCAGGCGCCACGTGTCTCATCTGATGAAGCTGAAGGAATGAAGGAAATATTGTGGTAAATTAATCCAGCCTTAATACATTAAAAGGTGGGTTACTAAAGTGTCCTTGAGGTGCACATGTTTTAAATTAGCGGATATGTTATAATCTTGATGAAAAAGTTGTTCGACGGTTAATAATAAGGCTGGCAACTGTGTTGAAGGAACAAGATCAAATGTTCAATATCTACAGTTGTCTGCCATCGTATGATCCAAAGTTGCAGGATCTTTACTGATTGCGATACCACGGGCGACTGCCACGTGGACTTCCTTGGCAACATATGGTATGGTGTGCCCCTTATTGCCATGTTGGCGATTGTATCAGCTTGTTTTGAAGACAGTCGTTCGATGATTTGATGTAACTAAAGGATCAACGGCTAAAATTTAAATCTGCATCAAATATGGTTGGAGTCGTTCTTGCAGCACGTGAGTGAGCTTTAATGGCAGATGAGACATTTGTTGGCATGATTTGATCGAGATAAAATCAATTATCCTGTTTTACTTGTATCACAAAGCATTCAAGTATTTTGTGAAGCAGTTTCAGAGCCGAAAGCGAAGTTGTGAATCTCTGCAGCCAAAATTTGAGACTTTTGCAAACAAAGCCGTGAGTTAATTTATGTGCTTCCCGATCATTTTGCACTTGAATTTGGGAAAACATTTGTTGTACTTGTCATTGAGCTTGTTGATAAAAGTGTTAGGGCTATAGTTTAATTATAGTTGTGAGAAATTGCAATGTTTTTTTCTGTAATTTCCTATCTCTAGTTAGTCCTAGCTATTCGAAGTGTGAAATTGTAAAAAGACCCTAGTTTTTCCAAGATGGCACCGACAAAGCAACATTCTAGCCAAGTTGACTATTTAAGAAGAAACTTGTACGATGATTTCCTAGATCAATTTCCCTGGTCAAGAAATGAGAGGAAGAAGGGATTGGTTCTAATGCAAGGGAAAATCTTGGGGGAAGAGTTAGTATATAATTACTCTAACATTGTTGATGCTAGGGTTCCTCTCACAAGCTTGGAAATGTTCAGATTATGGTATGGACAGAGGAATTTTCCTCACCCCTTTTCAAATAGATGGATGTATGATTTGGGAAAGCTGGTGGTCCCAAATGTGTTCCCTGACATAGACTTACTTAGGGTAGTGGCTGCAAGATATGACCCTGTCACACGGGTAATCAGGGATAATGATGGAAAGGTTCTATTGAGCGTTAATAGAGAAGAGGTCCAGCAGATTTTTAACTTGAACGAACCAAGTGAAGACTTGGTTCCTATCAATCTTGAGGAAATGAAGCAGGAATATGCAAAGTTGAAGTCTCTTTTTAGAGCTAAGTTGCTTCCACCTCATCTGGCTAGGGCAAGAGGTTCGATTTCATATCAGCCCCAGTGACCAAGAACCTTTCAAATTAAACTATTTTGCAAATCATTTCTTGGCCACTTTCTATTCATTGTGTCAGATTTTGGGTTTCAATCCTAGTGTGGTGATGCCTATTGCATACATGTTCATGGGGGTGCAAATACAACACCCTAACTTCTCTATGACATATGACTTTGCTTCTTTCTTGGCTGAGAGGATACATGAAGGGTTGTCAAAGTTGTAGAAAAATGATACTGACACTCAATTCTTTTGGTATTCTATGCTTATGCATATGTTCTTGTTTAAGAATGTTGACTTTTTCTTTGAAAAGATGGAATTAAGGAAAGCGGTTGATGGAGAAAGATTGCCAGTACAATTATGGGCTGCATATTTATCTTGTAATAAGGAAAGCACCAATTATGTGCAATTTGATAATTTCTTTGCTTCTAGATTAAGGGCTAGACTGATGATGAATGTACCCAGGATCCCTGAGGAATTGTATGATTTCCTCAAGCCAAAAGGGAGGAAGCAAGAATTGAAAGTTTTTCATAACTAGGGTGACATTATCCCATACCCAGCCAGCACTGTTTTGAGAGTATACAGTTTTTAAGGAACCCCCCATATATTGCCATACAATGTGCCACCAAGAGTGGGGTTTGCAGAAGTTATGTGGAAAATAGGTTGTATCCATGAGGACAACCTCACAGGGAGGGGTAAGTGAAATTTTTTCCCTAATTATAAAGTGATGTCCGATTTTTCCTTTTCAAAAGGAGGCTAGGTACATTTTGAGAAATTCCTTGATGATTACCATTTGAGGTGTGGTCCAAAGTGGCAGCATGATCCTGAGGGTTTATTTTCCCTTTTCAGACAAAGAATAAAGGCTGAAAAATTTGTACATGAGTTCAACTTTCTTGAGGATTTGATCATAAATGAATTTGATCTAAATAGGCAGGAATTGAACAAGGAGAAATGGATAGCTTATGATAAGTTGTTAGATATTGTGTAGAAGATGGATCTGAAGTATAATCCATTGTTGGAGTTCAATCCATACCATAAGAAGATTGACTTTCTAATGGAGAACTTCAAGGAAATTATGGGCACATTGAGGACCAAAAAGATAAATTTAGAACTGAGTCTGGGTGTACAGGAACAAGGTGCCAGGCCAATTGAAACAAGGCCAGCATAGCAGCCTATAGAAAGGTGGCCTATTTATAGGAGGAAAAAGGATGATAGCAATGATGAAGAGGAAGTAGACAGAAAAGGAAATCAAATAATGAAGTTTCCTTCACAACCATGTCCAAAATTCAAAGTGCCTGGGGAAATTAAAATCATTGATTTAGAATCATCACCAGAAGACAGTCCCTTATCACCACCATCCGAGCCAAGCCCTAAAAGACAAAGAATTGATCAACCATAGGAGGATCTGATGGATGAAATTATTGTTACTAATCAGGACATGCAGGTTGGTATGCCTTCCCCTCCTAGGCCAGCTGAATTGGTTCTATCTGATTTAGATATGAAAGGAAAAAGTGTACAAGATGCAAGAATGGAAGCATGTAAGGAGTTTCTAGATGACAATACATTTGTAAAAACTCTTGTATTCTTGCAATTGGTATGGAGGATGAAATTTGAAGAATATCAAGAGAAATGTAAGAAGAGAAGAGAACTAAGGCCTTACAGGTCAGGCCAGGATAATGACGAGGAGGTAAAAGCTGAATTAATGGAGGAATTTAAGAACATCACTCCTGAAGACGGAAGAAGACTGGTGAGTCAGGATGGTGTGTTAATTTTTCCTAAATGGGACATTGCAGATGTTGTAGCATTTAATGTGATTTTAAAGTCCAAGCATCCTTTGCAAGACTCTAAAGAAGAAGTCAAGGCAACATTGCAAGATTTTTCCTTCAATGAGGAATATGAAACTTTGGCAATTTGGGCATTGGCCCCTCAAGGAAGAAAGCCAAATGTTACGGATATTAATCCAAATTTCAGAGGAGGATTAATAATAAAGAGAGCTTCAGAGACCTCAACCACTGAGGCCACTAATTTGACTGTGAATGTGGCCAAATTGGCCCAAAAAACTACTGAAAAGGAGGAGGCTGAAAAGAAGAGCCTAATGGAGAAGTATAACCTTTTGATTGAGGAATATAGCAAGATGCAACAAAGGAATGTCGAGTTGCAGACTGAGGTGGAAAGGTTTAGGTATAAATAGATTGGGGAGACATCAAGTGCTCCAGGGACCAGTACATTACCAGAAGACAGTCCCTCATCACCACCATCTGAGCTAAGCCCTAAAAGACAAAGAATTGATCAACCACAAGAGGATCTGATTGACGAAATTATTGTTACTAATCAGGACATGCAGGTTGGTATGCCTTCCCCTCCTAGGCCAGTTGAATTGGTTCTATCTGATTTAGATATGAAAGGAAAAAGTGTACAAGATGCAAGAATGGAAGCATGTAAGGAGTTTCTAGATGACAATACATTTGTAAAAACTCTTGTATTCTTGCAATTGGTATGGAGGATGAAATTTGAAGAATATCAAGAGAAATGTAAGAAGAGAAGAGAACTAAGGCCTGACAGGTCAGGCCAGGATAATGATGAGGAGGTAAAAGCTGAATTAATGGAGGAATTTAAGAACATCACTCCTGAAGACGGAAGAAGACTGGTGAGTCAGCATGGTGTGTTGATTCTGCCTAAATGGGACATTGCAGATGTTGTAGCATTTAATGCAATTTTAAAGTCCAAGCATCCTTTGCAAGACTCTGAAGAAGAAGTCAAGGAAACATTGCAAGATTTTTCCTTCAGTGAGGAATATGAAACTTTTGCAATTTGGGCATTGGCCCCTCAAGGAAGAAAGCCAAATGTTACAGATATTAATCCAAATTTCAGAGGAGGATTAATAATAAAGAGAGCTTCAGAGACCTCAACCACTAAGGCCACTAATTTGACTGTGAATGTGGCCAAATTGGCCCAAAAGACTACTGAAAGGGAGGAGGCTGAAAAGAAGAGCCTAATGGAGAAGTATAACCTTTTGATTGAGGAATATAGCAAGATGCAACAGAGGAATGTTGAGTTGCAGACTAGGGTGGAAAGGTTTAGGTATAAACAGATTGGGGAGACATCAAGTGCTCTAGGGACTAGTACATTACCTTCCACAGTAGGGTCAGTGCCTCCTGCTTCTCCAAATGTTTCCACACTAGGGTCTCCCAGTCAGAATCTTTCTCTCACCCCTCCTTTAGAACAAATTGATGAAGAAACAAAGTGCTTTGTTGATCCTACAAAGAAGCAAATCTTGCAAAGAATTGATGAATTGTGGACATCATTGAAGGTAAGTGAGGAGGGATCTCTTTCAAAGCAAAAGGAGATTGTTACTACCGTCTTGAGGCATTTAAATGAAAAGTTTGATAGTAAATTTCTATCTATACATTATTTATATTCTTTCCCGTTAGATGCAATAAATAATATTGATAGGGATTAGGAAGTAGTGATACCATTGATTGAAAATTGGATCCCTAGGGCCAGTGATTTGGATGTCATGTATAAGGCTTCAAGGTTTGATACAAATAATAGGCCCCAATCATTAAAGCCTACTCAAGTGTTGGTTAAATCATTGCAAGGTTTTCAGACCCTACCAGATGATTTGAGTAGGAAGATCAGGGAATTGGTGAAGAATTTTAATGATTGGGGTAACACATTGTTACCGATATAATTGATGAGTAGGGGAAAATCAGGTCACTCCAGCAGTGGCAGGATCAAGCAAGTGAAGTCATCAATGATCAAATTAAATTAATTTGTGATGACTTAGATTATGACTTGTTGGTGAGTTGTATGGATAAAATCATTAGTACCTGCTCATTTTTGGAAGCTTTTGAAAGAGATACAAATCAAGTAGCGGTAAAATACACACCTTATAATGCCAAGGTGAATGAGGTGATTAGTTTTGACTGGCTGACTGATGAAGAATACTAGAAATGGGTAACTAAATATTTGACTGAGGAAGAGTAAAAGGAATGGACTACTAATAGGTGGTAAATCAGATGTTGGAGTTACAATGGTTCCCATTTTTTCTTTGATGGCATTCTCGGCGCGGGTTTCTTGTGGTTTTTTGTTGCATCAAATTTTCTCAGCTGACATGATGAACAAGAATATTCTCCAAGGTGATGGTTGTTGTAACAATTTTTGGAATATCACCAGGTGTGCCAACTGGCTGGTGACATGTGTATTTTTTGGCCTAATGCTTGTTTACTCCTTCATTTTCTATAAGAAGGATTTCAAGGCTAGAAGTATGGGTTAGCAAGTTAGATAATTTTTGGTCGAGTCTAGGTGAAGTTGTAGAGAAATTTGTAAAGTCCGATGGTTTTAGAGAGAAATACAATTTAGGTTCTGAGTTATTTTGTAATCGGTTTTGAATTCATGGGGATTTAATGTTGTATAATAGTACTAGCATTTGAATTGAAATAATAAATTCAAACTCATGTCTCTCCACTGTACATGCATATTTGAATTTTGAATAAGATGACTAAGGGTTGTTTCATTCATCTCACTGTTGTGGTGTGTATAATCCTTATTTTAGCTTTAATTCAAGGAATTAATTAAAATTCCTGAATGGGATTATAGGTGGATATGTTATGTATAAGGATTTGATAATTAGTATTGGGTGAGAATGCACACTGATGAAATTGTAATGCAATATTGTCAGGGATCTTATATGTATGTTATGTATTAAATTTGTCATAAACCTTCAGATGCTTATGAATTTGACTCTTGCAATGGATATATGGCACTGATCTAAGTTGTACTTATTTGTGTAGTTCAATAATTGTTTGTCTTTTCCTAGAGCTTGCTACAAATTGTAAATTAATGACTATATTTTACTATGGATTGTGTTGTAGTTATCTCATGCTCCACATAGTTGATATTATTGGTGAACAACCAATTTTATTCGATATTATCCTATTGTGTTGAGCTATTCAATGGGATTATCTATTATGTGTTAATGTTGTTTATGATATTGGTGCAGAGGTTGTAAACACATTAAGGGATCACCCTCTCGGGTCTTGCAGAGACCAAAGTGTGGGAGGCTTTTTAAATTCCTCATCAATTGGTCCAGGTCCTTCAAGTTGCCCTTGATTGGAATTGGCAATCCCATAGGTAGATTAGAAGACCAACCTGGTTACAGTGTAAAAAAAAAACCAACACCCTCTACCTTTAACCCTAAACCCTAAACCATTAACCCTTAAACCATCTACCCTTTATATCTCTCCCACTCCCTCCCTCTCTCTCTCAAGTCTCGCCCTCCTACTTGTTGTTCATTTTTCACACACACGCCCCACTAGAGGCAGGGACATTCTTTCGCTTTGGTTTTGGTGTCTTGGCCCTTTCATTCTTGAGGTTTTGTCTTATTTTGGCATGTGCTTAAATGTTCATTTTGATGGCCTTGGTGATTCCCCTAAGCTATTCATTGAATATCTTTGGTTTTCACTGAAGTTTAAGATTTTCCCACCCCGGACGGATTTTCCCAGATCCTACTCGAACTCCGACTGTGCATTGTGATTCATAGATTTCCAGTCTTCGCGGAATTCCGTGTGGGCCAGATTTTTCTGGATTCCATCCTGTTGTCGGGTTCCCAGATTTTCTGACCGTCTTGTCGATTGCATTTAATGTCATATTTTTGTTCGCATATTTGGTAAGAATTTGCATAATTGTTTGTTGGATTCTAGTGCTTCAACCAACGTTATGCCTTTCGGTGTGTGTAAAGCTATGGGCATTACTCCTGCTGACTCACAAAAGAAAGTTACACAATTAGACAGGACTGAAGTCACTGTTGTAGGAGAGTTAAATATGATTCATATGCAAGTTGCTTCTGATCCTAGAATACAGCAGGTTATCAATATACAGGTGGCTGACATCCCTAATGCTTATCGATTAATCTTGGGAAGAGACTTCACCAGAGCTTTGAACGGATATGTCTCGACGGATCACTCTCACATGTGGCTTCCCTGGAAGGGAGTGCCAAACCAAATTAGAATTGAAAGAGAACCCAGAATGAAATACATTATTACAGAATATAAGAATACCTCTAACAAAATTCTAATAACATAAGTAAGTATGGGTAACTATGTGCTTGCAAATCCTTTTGAGGAGTCAGATGTGGAGGAAGTTCTTATGTTCCACACAGCACCTGATGACCTTACAGCAGGATCCAGTAGTACTGAAGTCTTGGTAGAAACATTTGAAAATGATAGTGATTTGTAAGACAACCAGCTAGGCTTGTTAGATAGTTTTCAGGAGTTCATTCAGAAGTGCATTGAAGACCAAGTTCAGTTGGGAAAGGGAATGAACTTTGGAGAGCTACTCTTGCCCAATTGGTGCAGGGTGCATAATTCCTCTCATTCAGAACTAGACTATTGCCTATGCCAGGCAGTAGTGGAACAAATACAAAAATGTATCGACCCCGCCCCTGCAGTCAAAATTAATTCCCAGAATGTCCAAGAAGATCCTAAAGGAAAAAGGGTAAGGCCTTCTGAAGAGCCATCTAGTAGTAACAGTGATACAACTAAGAAGTCTGCAATTTCTGGTTGTTGGACTTTAAGATTCGATGGGTCCAAATCAAAACAAGGAGCTGAGGTAGGTTTCGAACTAATTAGTCCAAAAGGTAAGACATTTTTCGCTGCTCATAGACTTCAATTTCACTATACAAACAATGTAGCAGAATATGAGGCTTTGGTCCATGGATTGTTAATGGCATTGAAGAAAAAGGTTAGGATCTTGCAAGTTTTTGGAGATTCTGAATTAGTAGTCAAGCAAGTTAGGAGACAATACTCTTGTCATGATAGAAGAATGACCAATTACAGACAAAGAGTATGGGATCTTATTGAAGGATTCGATTCCTTCAACATTCAGTTGATTCCACAAAGTAAGAACCAGACAGCTAACTCCCTTGCTCAAGCAGCCAGTACATTGCAGCCTCTGTCTCTTTCTGGACTAAAGAAGTTTACTGTAGAGCTAACCCTAGTACCCTCAGTACCTGATAATGTCACCAACTTCCAGGTATCTGAAGATGACAAACATATCTTAGATTTTATTACTAGTACTAATGTCTTTGCTTCTCAAATCATTGATGAAACTGAGCTCCAAGAAGCAGAGATAGATTTGGAAGGGGTAATTAATCTGAAGACCAGCACAATTCTTAGGGGAATGGTGCAATTAGAAAGCATCTTTGATCTAGACAAGGTTAGGGAGCAAGAACAGGATACCAGGAAGGAGTCCATTAGTGGACAGTGTGACAAATATAACATGGGAACTCAGGATGATGTCAAAAATGTTTTTATTAGAAAAGTATGCACTCCAAAGGAAAAACAAGGAATCATTGAAGCATTACATAGGTATCCAGATGTGATAGCCTGGAGTTATGAGGATTTAAAGACTTATGATACATCGATCATAACCCACACTATCCCTCTCAATCCAGGAGTGAAACTTTTCAGACATAGGCAAAGGCCCATCAATGCTTTACTGGAATCCATAATACAGAAAGAAGTATAGAAACTGTTGTCTGCAAGGATCATATTTCCAGTCAGACACTCTACTTGGGTTGCAAACTTGGTTCCAATGCGAAAGAAAAATGGTGAAATCAGGCTATGTGTAGATTTCAAGAACCTAAATAGAGCATCAGAGAAGGATAATTATCCAGTGCCCTCACTAGATGAAGTGCTTCAGATTGTCAACGGATCTCAGATGATGTCCTTCCTAGATGGTTATTCAAGATACAACCAGGTCATGGTACAGTATGAGGACAGACGCAAGACTGCTTTTACCACCAAGTGGGGTACTTTTTCCTAAAGGAGGATATCTTTTGGCTTAATTAATGCTGGAGCCACATTCCAAAGAGCCATGGACATTGCCTTTAAGGATATAATTGGTAAGTGTATAATCATTTATATGGACGATCTAGCAGTCTTTTCTAAGAAGAGGGGTGATCATATCCCATATTTGTGCAAAGTTTTTCAAAAATATAGAGTTTGGGATATCACTTAATCCAAAGAAATGTATCTTTGGAGTCACGGAGGGTAAATTGTTAGGACATGTTCTTTCTGAGAACGGAATTGAAATTGATCCAGAACGCATAGAGGCCATTCTCAAGATCCCACCGCTTGCCAGCAAAAAAGAAATGAAATCATTATTTGAGAAAATCAACTTTGTGAGGAAGTTCATCACTGAATTCGAAGAGATAGTTAAACCACTGAATGCAATGTTAAAGCAGGAGGCCAAAGTTGAATGGAATGCAGAAGCAAAGGAAGCATTTGCAGAGATAAAGAGGGCTATTGTTGAAGCTCCTGTTTTGGTAAGTCCAGACTATGCTAAACCATTCTAATTTTTTTTTTCCTCTGACCATTCCTGCGATGCTATGTTAACTCAAAAGTCTGATCAAGGCAATGAGCATCCTATAGCATTTATGAGTGCACCTTTGAAGGATGCAGAGATAAGATACCCAAGTGTGGAAAAGTAGGCCTATGCCCTGGTCTGAGCTGTAAAGAAATTTAGGCATTATATCCTCAGAAAAAAAAATCTTTGCAATAGTTCTTGATCCTGCAGTTAAGCTGTTATTGATGCAGAATGAGCTGGGAGAACGCAGAGCCAAGTGGGTAACTATGCTACAAGAGTATGATATGGAAATTCAGCCCATGAAGTTGGTAAGAGGACAAGGGCTTACAAAGACAATGGAAGAGACTGGCCTTGACCTTACAGCTCAGAGTTATAATTTAGAGGATGTTTCTCCTGGCGAGTGGTATGATGATATTGTTCATTACTTTCTGACTCAGAGATGCCCTGATCATCTTAATTTAGTACAAAGAAGGGCATTGCGCTTAAAGAGCGACAGTTTCATGCTGAAAGGAGTTGTCCTATACAAGAAAAATCATTAGGGTGTTTATTTGAGGTGCCTAGGAAAGGCAGAATCTGAAAGAGTGATGTCATAGTTTCATGACAGATATGGCACAAGCCATGGATCAGCACCTTCTACAGCGAACCAAATTTTGAGGGCTAGTTACTATTGGCCTACACTGTTCAAGGATACACACAACCACGTCCGAACTTGTCATGTGTGTCAGACTACGGTGGACAGAGAGAAGTATGTAGCACTCCCACTCCAGCCAGTCTTCAAGGTAAAACCTTTTGCACAGTGGGGGATGGACTTCATAGGTCCCATCAATCCGCCTTCCTCTGCAGGACACAGGTATATCCTTACTGTCACTGATTATTTTACAAGATGGACTGAGGCCCTTGCTTGCAATCAATGCACTTCAGAGGTAGTTATTAACTTCATCGAATCAAGTATCATTAATCGTTTTGGGTGTCCTATGTCCTTAGTTTGTGATAATGGTCCTGCGTTTTCATCATTAAAATTCTCTAATTGGGCTTTTGATCATGGGATTATCATTAAGTTTGCATCCAGCTATTATCCTTAGGGTAATGGTCTAGCTGAGTCAACCAACAAAAACCTCCTGACTATTATTCGCAAATTGTTAGAAAGAAACCCAAAGGACTGGCATACCCAACTCAGATTTTCTCTTTGGGCAGATCGTACCAGACATAAAACTTCCATAGGAATATCACCTTACCACCTGGTTTATCGATTAGAGCTTGTGTTTCCCATTCAGTTAAAGATCCCCACCTTCCAGTTCATTAATGAATATTATGATGAGGGAGATAAACGTGAGGCCAGACTTGTTGAATTGTGACACCTTGAGGAAAAGAGGGATGAAGCCCTGGAAAAATTTTCTAAACATCAGGGGGTTGTCAAGAGATGGTTTGATAAAAGAGCCAAGGTTAAAGCTTTTAGGATTTCTGACTTGGTTCTTTACTGGGATAAAGCCCATGAACGTAAGGGAGAGCATGGAAAATTTGATAAACTTTGGCTTGATCCTTACCATATTTTAGAAATTCTGGGAGATAATGCTTGTCATTTGAAAACTCTCACTAGAGAAGATATCCCACTGCCTTTCAATGGGTAGTATTTGAAGCATTATTTCCAGTCCTGAGCTGTTTTCATCTCTTGTCTTGTATATAGTTAGATTAGGTTTCCTTTATGCTTTTCTTTAGGTTTGTTTTGGTTAGTGTAGGTTTGCTTTTGGTTTGGTTTTTGTTTGTTGCTTTTCTCTTGCTTTGAGAGTTTTCTTGTTTTCGCCTAGATGTGTTGCACTTGCATAGAAAATATATCATTAATCTGGTACTATTCCAAGTATTTTATTGGTGGATTGTAGTCTTATATCTTGAAAGGATGGCTAAAGTCCTTGCTATGGCCAACAGTCTCAATGTTTGATTTATAGAAGATGGGTCACTGGTTTTAATTTGAATTTGAAGTAATCTTATATCTTATATCTCTCATATATCTTAAGAATCCTAATGTTACTGTAGGAATCCTTGTGAAGTTTTGTCAGGTGAAAAATCCTATTTCTGCTTCAGCGCCACTGTGGTTCTCAGCCCTAAGTGTGGATTTCATTGTTCACAGGTTGAAATGAAAAGTGACACAAAAAAGAATATCAAAAGAAAGAAAAGTGAAATATTGTAAATCAAAGGAATGAATTCAACTTATCAGGGGTATCTGAATATCTCTATCAGGGCTATAAACGTCTAGCTAGAAATAGAGCTATGTTCAGGAGAGTCAGAGCGATAACCTCGTCGGGGCTATAGATGCCTGACTGGCAGCGAGGCCCTATCCAGGTTGCTTTTGAAGTTAGAATCTTTACGTAGCCTAACTTGACTAAGCTTGGTTCCTATAGTAGTTTAAGGAGGGAAACGAACTCATATGCACACACTTGGATTTTCAGTTTATGGAAGGTTCGGTCTACCCTTTGGTTCTGACTCTTTAATCTTTGCATTTTGATTCGTTTGTTTGATAGTGGGACTGAAACCAAAGATTCTGGGTTCTCGATTCTTGTTCCATCAAATGCTCTAGAGCATTTTCCCAGCAGAAGTTGCCATTTGTTGTGCAGTTTTCGCACACACGCCCCGCTGGAGGCAGGGACCCTCTTTCGCTTTGGTTTTGGTGTCTTAGCCCTTTCATTCTTGAGGTTTTGTCTTATTTTGGCATGTGCTTAAATGTTCATTTTGATGGCCTTGGTGATTCCCCTAAGCTATTCATTGAAGATCTTTGGTTTTCACTGAAGTTCGAGATTTTTCCACCCCGGATGGATTTTCTCGGATCCTGCTCGGACTCTAGCTATGCATTGTGATTCGAAGATTTTTAGTCTTTGCGGAATTCCACGTGGGCCGATTTTTTCCGAATTTCGTCCTGTTGTCGGGTTCCCAGGTTTTTTGACCGTCTTGTCGATTGCATTTAATGTCGTTTGTACCTTGGGCAAGCGATGTATTTAAGTGATTTTGGATGATTATTATGCTATTATGCTTTTTGCTTGTTGTCATTTGAGCCGAGGAGTGCATTCTTGCGAGTGCTTGGTTGAATTTGAGGCGTTGAGTTTGTGAATTGTAGATTTGCTAGTGATTTATTTGGTGCATTCCTGTTGCTATTCTTGGTGGACACTATTTACTTCACATTTGTTGATTCTGAGATCGATTTCTGCTTCATAATGGTATGTGTTCAATTGCCTTGTTTTGAATTGAGGATTATGAATAGCGTTTTATGTTATAAAGATTTTGGGGCTTGAATTCCTAAATATTTGATCGCTTCATGACTAGGGTTGTGTAGCATTGATTAATTTATGGTCTCCCAAGTAATTTTCGAGTTTGTTTGTTTATTTAATTTTGGTGAACTTGCTTGAGAATCATGATTTTTCCCTAGTGTGGTATCGGCAATTGAAATACCTAAATTATAGGTTTTCCTGTGTGCTAATGGCGGATGTATGGGGTTTTGAAACCTATGGCAATACCATTCCACCTTATTTTGCTGTAAAACGGGCCTAGAAGTACTAAGAGAATCCATAGAAAGCCCATACTAAACTTTCCCTAGGCTTAAATCTTTGAAATTCATGATCAATCTAGTGTTTGAGTGAAATCGTGTTTTGGTGTCGCAGTCTGGGTTTTGTCCGGATTCCGGGATTTTTCGTTCCCTCAGGACAATCCGTCTCTGGCGGATTTTCCCGATTTCCTCTGTTTTTCTGAAATCCACTATCACTTTCGGAGTTTCGTGTATTCCATGGATTTCCGTTGACCCCGTATTTTCCCCGATCTCTTTGGTTTCCCCGATTTCCTTTGAGTTCTCAGAATCTGCTTGCTTTCGGATTTTTACCTTATCTATGGATTTCCGTCGACTCCATATTTTCCCGAAGTCTTGTGACGCCTAGATTTTTCGAAGTTTATGAAGTATCTTCCCCTTCGCCAAAATCCATCTCTGGCGGACTTTCCCGAAATTTGATGGAGTGTAAGGAAATATGGAATAGCATGATGTGCTAATGATTTTAATGCATTTTAAGGTTAATTCATCCTATCTAATGATGTCCAATGTGGTTTATTGATTGATAATGATCGGATTTAATTGTTAGTAGGTGTGTTCATGATTATTCCACTGGAATCCGTTTGGCCCAGAATTTCCTGAAATTCCTCTCTGGCTCAGATTCCGCGGATGGTCCTGAAACCCGAAGTTTATCAAGATCATTGTATATGAGTTTTAATAACACCTTGATTGTATGAGGTTTATTCTAACAGTGTTTTGATGGATTAACATTGCTTTCCTATGGTTTTTACTATGATTTCCATGTTGAGTGCAGGCTGAACCTAGCAGGACAGTGGAGGGATCTTCAATGACTAATGCAGAAATGATTAAGATGGACATTAAGAGTAAGATCCCTGAGAGTAAAATCACATTAGTCTGGTCTGAGGTAACTGATACCAATGTTGGGTTGTGGGATTACGAAGATTTTAAAGGAAGAATGGCAGCAGAGGATCTTCCTTTGGTGGCTAGAAGAATGAAGGAATCAGGCTTGTCACATGTAGCTGGTTTCCCTTCTACGGTGCAATGTTATGAGCTGGTCCTTGAGTGCGCCAGGCACTATGATCAGGATACACAAAGAATTATTGGTCCTCAAGGGAGAGTTGTGGTGAATCTCAACCCTGTTTCCATCACCCAAACCTTTGATATGCCAGATAGATCTCATGTGGTGGCATTCAACATGAAAGCAACTCAGGAGTTCTACGATGAACAGACTGTGAAGTCACAACAGCTTATCAACCCTTGGCTGGAGAAGCCCAAGTCTCACTACTCCAAACTTCCCAAATAGTTATTCAGAGCAAAGTTCAAGGAGTATTATGATGCCATCACCTTGCTCAGCAGGGTGGTTGGATTGAGAAATGCAGGTGTATTTGAGATTTGGATGTGCCATGTGATTGTGAGGATGGAACGAGAGCTGGTTGACTATCATTAGGCTGGTATAATTATTAGAGTGATTCATGAACAGCTGTCTAATGTATTGCAGACCAAGACCTTCACAATGACTTCATATTTGGTTTATGCACTTGCAAAATTCCACCCCTACAAAGGATTGAGCACAAGGGGAATCTTTGAACAGGATGTTATTTATGAGGTTTTTCCTTAATTGCATCTAGGAAGCTTGAGTTATAGAAGGGTGAATTATGCATTCACCATGCACATCACTAGAATGCTTCAAGGATCAAAGCATACAAGGATTTCAGATCAAGTGAAAGAGCTCATCAAGAAATATGGGGCATGGTTTATTCAGTTCCCAACTTTCTCCTACATTCAGATTGATGGCTACCAGAGGGCCCCATACAAACTTCCAAGGTATTCCACTGATCATATCATACTTTTGGAAGTAACTAGGAAAATCTATGACTTTGATGCCATTTTCAAGAGAGACAACCATAAGACTAGTTTTGGTGGAGACTTCCCCTTGAGGATTGGCACTGCGAAGGCATGTCCTTCCATCATTTCTACCCAAGCTTCAGAAGAAGAAATGAGTACCCTTGGTTTGTCTTTTCACTCCAAGAGATCTAGGTTTAACATCACAGGAGAAGCCCAGAAGAAGGCCAGTAGGGAGTATAGCCACAAGGCTGATCTGGAGGATTACTGGGCCAATTGCAGTGATGAGCATGACGTAAGGAAAAAGAAATTATCCTGGCTCCCAGTTTAGTTAGTTTGATTGTACAATGTAAAGGTAGTTCCTGATCAATTGGAAGATGATGGGGACTTGATTCAAGGTCATGCCTATGAGGCAGTGAAGGATAAGCCAATTGGTGATGTAGATTGGCTGGAAGAAGAAAAAATAGAGTTGAAACAGCTAATGGATCCAGTTATCAAGTTTACCAGGATGTGGCTAAGACACAAGTTGTGGGAGTTGGAGAATGAGGGAGTGAAATGTACCTACAATCTGATGGGAGATATGGACCCTCACTCCACTTCTGAGGAATCAACTGAGCAGGAGGATCCTAAAGGTAAAGGAAAGGTAGATTCTCCTTTTAAAACTAAAATTAAGGGTGTTTAGACAAAGGAAGACCAGCAGACTGAAAAGCAAAGAAGGCCAAAGGCTAAGAAGAGGAAAAGGACTAAGAAATATGACAAGGAGGAGACTGAAAAACAGAATCCTGAGGTTGATTTTCCTGCACCTACAAGGAGAAGAGTCTTAAAATTATCAGAAAAGGCAAGTTCCAAGGTAGGAGAGGAAGAAGTCACCCGACCAGTGGTGAATGTTGAAAGTTCAGAGGAGAAGGCCAAGGTGTATACAAGGAGGTCTAGGACTCCTCCTAAGGATAGTGTGCCTAGGGTAGATCTCCCTCTGGTTGTTTCTCATGAGGAGCCACATGATGATATTCCTTCTGCTCATGAAGCTCAAAGCAAACCTGGTGAGTCAGAAAATGTTGAAGAACATCTAGATACTGAAGGAGAGGAATTCCATGAAGGTGACCTATATAGTGCAGAAGTAGAAGTTGAAAAGGTAATGCAATCTCCCTTGGTCGCTTATGCAGAGTCACCAATTATGAATGAAGAGGTTAAGTCCCCTCCCAGAAAAGAAGAGGCTGAGAAGGTTCCATCACCTGTACATGAAGAAGAACATGTTGAAGAAAAGGAAAGCAAGACAGATGGGATTCCTAAAAAGTAGAATTTGAGTGAAGAGGTGCCTAAGGAACAATAGGGGGAGAAACAAACTGAAGTGCAGTTGGAATCCACTGTCCCTGGTTGGTTGGATAAGGAGATAAAGAGAAAACAAGTTGTTGTGGAAGATGGTCCACCCAATTGGGATGAACTACTATCCAAAATTGGAAAAGATAAAGGTAAGAAGAAGGCTAGGGTAATCTCAAGGATTGGAAGAGATGAAGCTCATAACAAATTTATTCATATTGCCACCCCTGCTCCTGATAAAAATAGAGATGATGTGGTTGGAAAGGATTACAATGTCCAGACTTTCAATCTAGGGCCTACATCCATTGAGCAAGATATTGAACATTATGAGGGTTCTAGTGTCGTCATCTTGGGCAGACTGAGGAAAGAAATAAAAACCAAGCAGGAGCTAAAGAAGGAAAATGAGAATCTTAGGAAGTGCTTGGAGGATCTAATGAAGCCCCTACAATCCATTAACCCCTCAGTTTCTGCTACAAATCCTTTACCCTAGGAGACTATCACCGAGCTTGAAAAGATGAAAGCTTCCACTCTTGCCACTACAAATTGGTTGCAAGGGGTGCGAACTAAAGTTAATGAAGCTATCAAGGATATTTTGTCAATGGGGAAGAATGTTGTGAGGGCAATTGATTGGTTGAAGGATGTGTTGGACCAGGACAAGGAAGATACAAATCTCCTGCTGCAAAAAACCAAGACTGTCATGGAGTACACCAAGGATAAGCTGGTAAGTGATAAAATTATTCCTTCCTCTAGAGCTGCCGAACCTTGGGAATGGTTTGAAGCACTGCAAATCAGGCAGAAATTTTTGAAGAATATTTACAAACAGAGAAGGCAGATTGATGATACCCTAGCTGGTGTGTATAATGGCTCCATTGGCTTTTTTGAGATTATGACAGGGAGAAGGAAGATTGCTCCCAAATATTTGAGTTTGGACTAGTTGAGGAAGTGGTGGCATGATGTTTATGCCTCAGGTAATGATGATTATGTTTCTGAGCACCAATTGGATGATACGGCCACCTACATTGTTATCATTGATAAATACCTAACTTATAAGGTGGATTGGGATAAGTTGGTAAAGCAGACAAGGGAAGAAATTGCATCAATTGAGAGATGACGTAGGGTTTTTCCTTTACCACCTATGGCCGACTTGGATAGAGTACTTTTGAAGGTTCATGAAATGCTGGATCGGAATAAGGACAAAGGGGAAGGCAATTAATGATTGACTACATCGAGATTTGTGCTTCCCTATTATTTTTCCATGCATTGGTTTGAGTTGCATTGGAGATCCCAAGCCAATCTAGATGAAGTTCATGCATTTAATGCATATTTTATTTCTTTCTTTTGAATTTCTCTTGGCCGACTTGTTGTGCCTAATTATTATTGTAAAATCCTATCTAGGCCGACATGTTTTGGGGGTTCTATAATTAGCCATTTTGCCTCATTTGTAAGGGTTGAGAAGTTTTAGACATAGACACATAGAGAGATAGTTAGAATTGAAGTAGAGCAAGAGTTAGCAAGTAGTTGATCTCAAGAAAATATTGTAACAGAAAGCTGGAATTGTTGCTACAGTGGATAATTTGATGCAAGTAATGACATTGTGATTTGGTGCCATACTTGTGCTTCTTCTTATCTTGCATGGTTCTTGTCCTTCTATCTTTAGAATTGCTTTGAGGAGGTTAATATTTAGATTAGATTTGATTCAATGATGTTTATGGTTTGATATTTGAGGTGTTGCAGCAATCCCTAGTCCATACTTTTCGAAACCAACTGATTGTTAGTTTCTTTGCAAAGTTAGCCTGGACCTTTATATTCATTGTGCTTAAGTTCGATTGTGAGGGTTTATTCATATATATTGCAATAGGGTTGTTTGAATGAAGGTTCATGATTTGAAAATTTTAACACCTTAGAAGATTGCACTGTTTCTATAAGATTGCAGAGTTATCTAGGTCAAGTAGAAATCAGTTTTGAGGGATTGGTCCATTTCGAGTATTTCATCATTTACATTGTTAATCTTAGGTTTAATATTAAGTTTAGAAATATCTTTGAAACCCTTATCTTTTGTTATTTCTTTGATTTTTGGGTTAAATCTAGGATTGAAAGTATTATCATACTATTAGATCTAATAAATTAAGATTCAGTATTTTGCTTGTAGTAAGGTCCCATTGTGATTACCAGCATTTTCACATTTATCACTGAGTTGTTTGTGCATTGTCAAGACCTGACATTAGAGACCTTGGGGTTATCTCTTGAGGCTTGCTGATAGAGATTTACCTTTCAAGAGAGATAGGATATTATATTATGTCTGAGTTGTTGTTGTTGTGCAGAAAACATCATCAACACTACCCCCTCTCCCTCTCTCAAGTCTCTCTCTCTCTCTCTCTCACTCACTCTTATCTCCCTCCCCTCTACCCTTAACCCTCTACCCTCTATCTCTCTCCCACTCCCTCCCTCTCTCTCTCACTGAATCCCTCTATCTCTCTCCCCTCTACCTATTGGTTGTTTTTACTGTAACTAGGTTGGTCTTCTAATTTACCTATGGAATTGCCAATTCCAATCAAGGGCAGATCGAAGGACCTAGACCAACTGACGAGGATTTTAAAGACCTACACTTTGGGCTCTGCAAGACCCGGGAGGGTGATCCCTTAATGTGTTTACAACCTCTGCACCATTATCATAAACAACATTAACAACAATAGATAATCTCATTTAATAGCTCAACATAATAGCATAATACTGAATAGAATTGGTTGTTCATCAGTAATATCAACTATTTGGAGCATGAGATAACTACAACACATTCCACAGTGTAAAATAGCCATTTATTTGTAATTTGTAGAAAGCGCTAGGTAAAGACAAAAAATACTCAACCATACAATTTAGTACAACTTACATCAGTGCTATATATCCATTGAGGGAGTCAAATTCATAAACATCTAAGGTTTTATGACAAATTTAACACATAACATATAAGATCCTTGAGAACATTGCTTTACAATTTCATCAACATGTATTCTAACCCAATACTACTTATCAAATCTTTATATAGAACATATCCACCAAAAATACCCATTTAAGATGTTTTGAATGCTTTGTGATACCAAAAGCAGAAGAATAGTTGATTTATTTCAATCAAACCATGGTAGTAGAAGTCATGGCTGCCATTAAAGCTTACTCGTGCACTACACGAACAGCTCTAATCACATTTGATACAGATTCAAATATTAGTCGTTGATCCTTCACCTTGGTGAGATCATCGAACAATTGCCTTCAAAGAAAACTGACATAGTCTCCATCATGGCAATAAGGGGCCCACCATACTACTCATTTCCAAGGAGATCCACGTGGCGCCCGCCCGTGATATCGCAATCAATAAAGACCTCACAACTTTTGATCATGTGATGGTGGGAAACTGTGGATCTCAACCATCAGAAATCATGTTCGTTCAACACAGTCACCAACCTTGTTATTAACCATCGAGCACATTTCTACTGAGATTATAACATCTTCGTTGATTTAAAATATGTGCATCTTATAACTGCTTTAGTAACCCGCGGCATAATGTATTAAAGACGCATCAAAGTATTTATCATTCCTTTGGCTTCATCGGATGAGACACGTGGCGCTCACCCATGATATCACGATCAACAAAGACAGTGTGGTGGGGTCATCGCGGGATGGCATGGAACGGCTGAGATCACACGACGATTGATCTACGCCCATGTGAACTTGTCCCTCTGCAAAATAAAAACATTTATTAGGGGAGAGGGCCCAATAGTCGTGTGGGTTCCAATAGTCGTGCACTCAATCGTGATGATAATACCTAGTCTTACCACATATTTATACTATATATTGTAAATAAACAGTCCAAATGTAAATAAAGAAAAAACCAAATGTTGATCAAAAGTGGACCCATACTTGAACACATGAGAACCTCTAAATTTTATATGAAAAAAACATAAATACATTCATGAAGAAGTGAAATAAGTATTTTTTGTTTCAAATAAAATATCACAACTCTCTACTATAAGTATATCATTTAAAAAATAAAATGCTCATTTAATAAAATAAGACATTTATTTAAACAAGTATTGCTATCATAGTGAAAAAATATTGTTCTTATGTGTACAACAATTGGGGTAGCAATGTACAAGCATTGGATAATTTTATATTAATAGTTTGTCCTATCACAAATATAAAAGGTGAGCACAATAAATAAGATGTATTTTCCCATTAAATGTGAAGGATTTTCAAAAAGTTTAAGTGTTCAACTATTGGTCCATTTTTGTTCAATATAAGTTGTATTTTAAATAATTATGTGTTGTTTTTATAACAACAAATAGATTTTTGTGTTCAACTATTAGTCCATATGTGTTGAATATAAAAGGTAGAGATATCAAAGATTTATGGTTATCAATAAGTATTTGGTCCACTTAAGTTGTATATTAATTTTAATTTAAATAAAAATATGATATTCTACAAGCAACAAATGATATTTTTTTGTTCAACTATTGGGGGTTCCATGATTAAGTTTTGGTCAAACCTTTTAAAAGTCAAAATTTTGACACTTCTCAAAAGATCTACCGATGTGGCAAGTTGCATGATGAGTCATGCCTCCAAACCTTAGTTATAGATAAATAAGAGACCAGTCTACATTTAAAAAAAAATGAAGGTTCTACGATATTCCAATCAATTGCTACATGCTGAGAAAGTTAGCCTACATATGACCCCGGGCCTCTCCCCTAAAAAGGATAAGGGGACATCACTAGGCGGCGACAAACAATGACATAAGTTGTTTTAATGAGAACAGGCCAACAAAGACTTAGGAAAAATAAATTCAGCGAAGGAAATAAGCGATAAAACAAAAGGGGCTGACCTGAAGGCGAGAAGTGATGGGGCTTAAGTCATTTTAAAACCTTCCCAAAAAGTAGCGGCCAAATAGATCCCATCCAAGGTGTAAGATGAACACTAGGGTTTTACATGAAGACGAAGGTAAAAACCCAACCTTAGGCTTTTCCCAAACACCATAGATGACCAGAGACAAAAGGCAGGATAAAATAGAACACATAGAACAAAACTTTGAAGTTCCATCACTACCCATAACCCTAAACCCTAAACCATTAACCCTTAA
>VDFB02058242.1:9562354-9585983 GCA_007258455.2 Sequoia sempervirens
TAATATAAATAATATTAATGGTACATATTTCATCCTTTGTTTACTAGTGATGAACTAACAACAATTAAAAGATAGATGAAAAAAAGATGACATATATGACTATACCTTAACATCAGAGTAGAGATTGCCGCTATGTTTGATAAACCATTCATAACCTTCAAGTTCAACAACAATACAACGAGAGAGAAGGGGATTGTTTTGGAGCTACATAAAGGGGCTGGAAGTATGCCTTCTCAAGTCTGAGGAGTAAATCATGAACATCATCAAAGTCATCTTGATCATCATGATTAGCTCTACCACTAAATGTGTCATGGATCATTGTATTTGTACCATCATCTTCAACTGTGTTTTCTGGCGCATGATCATCTTCTTCCATAGGATCATTAACTTCAACTTCCATATTCACAGCTCCATGTTCTTCCACTTGCAAAACCACATTCTTTGGGTCATGATAATCCATATCATCACGCCTAGGGTGCCCCACCTTCCCATAGCTAATATTAGACACAAATAGAAGCCATGATCATGATCAAGTGATTATATATATATAAAAAATGTTAAAACGATATAAGCATTTACAAATTCAATCAATATAAAGACATATAATGAACAACTTACCAATGGACGATAATCATGCCCCCCTTCAACGTGACCATGCTGCCTACAATGTCTTTTAGCTATTGTGATTAAAATTCTTCTCATCTTTAAGCCCTTGCAATTATTGCAAGGACAATAACATTTCTCATCACCCTTTCTTTTCAATCTAGCCCACAATCTATCAAGTGTCTCTTCATTTTGTTCTGGACTAATATTATCTGACATGATTTTTCTTTACCAAGCTTGACTATTTAGATCTTCAAGAAATATCAAACTCACACTCCAATAATTTTTATTCATAGACAGGTAACAAAATCTAATAATTACAATATTTTACACCAAAAAAAATTGGCATGCAACCACCCCTACAAAATAGAAGATAGTCTGAAGTTAATGACCGCAAAAAACACTTTAAAATGCTAATTCCAAAACTTATTAAATTCTGATTTTACTATGATTTCCAACCGTTAAGACTCCTAAAATCAGAATATTGAACTTGATCACAAACTTACTACAACGATGGAGGTAGCAAGCTAGTAAGAGAAAGTGACCCATTCCTAAGGAGTAACAAGTCAGAATCATCATTGTTAATGTCAATACTCATTTATCCTTTTAGTTAAAAATGCAATGTGTCACTTCTTATGACGAACTTATCCCTAGGGCCTTCAACATTGAGAGAGCCCTAATCGCACAAGGAAGCACACACTAGTAGAATTTGGAAAATAAATGACCAGATGACTAAAAATTTTAGTCACAACAATTAAAAATGACTAAATTCTACTCATTTTTTGCAACTCAACTATAAATGAGTAAATAAACTACTAGTTTGGTCGTTGATTAAAAATTATTTAGTCACACAAATAAAAATGACTAAATAGTTAGGCATTTATTTAGTCACAATCCATTTGAATAAATCATTTAAGGAATCAATATTATAGCCCACCAAAATACTCTAAAACTTTAATAAACATACCCTAAAACTTTTTTCAAAATCTTATTTTCAGGCGTAGCCCACCAGAATGGAGTTTTCATTTTAATAAACATACTCTAAAACCTTCGTCAAAACATTATTTTCAAGTATAGACCACCAAAATGGAGAAGTGTTTCCGTAAAGAATGATAGAGAATGGTGAGGAGATGTGCGTGAAAGGAGGCATAGGATTCATTGCTACTTATCTCATTCCTTCTCTGCTCAACAAATCTTACATTGTTCCCACTACTATTTGTAATCTAGGTATTTACTTGACATATATTTGCATAATCTCAAATTCCTTCAGAGGCTTTTGAAGTATTAATGTATCCTATATAGGGTTTAGAATGATTTATTTTAATTAAAAAAATAAATAAATGATGTATTTCCATGTAGTTAGATAATGTGGAATCTCTTAAATCACGCTGACACACTATCCTCTTTGGCCTTTGTATTCATTTACTCTCTGTAGCTACTGGAACATGCTTGACATCTTTAATATCTTCATGGCCATGAATTTTAAATAGATCTTAGTCTTTGCTTTAATCATTTTCATAGTAACCCTTGAGTTCCATAATTCACCTTCAATCTCTTCTAAGAACATTGTCTTAAGCTAGACTGCATAGTATGCATATAAAGCAAGTCCTTCATACCTGCCATTGTTCCAAACCACTACTCACTGCTTTGCTTAAAATGTTGCCTCCATAAACACAATAGCATGTTTTAAAATCATGGTTGCCAGTGATTGACCATTAAGGTCACCACTTTCATCAAGATACAATGAGATTTTTGTCTTCAAACTCAAAGCATTATGCAAAATAACATTGTGAATTGTTTGTTGTGTACAATTTGATTTTCTTGCGCATTTACTGCTTTGCTAACTTCCTTTAAGACTGGGTATTGCACCCTTAGTTGCAATCTCAAACAGCTCACTCACTATCACTTGAAGATTCCTTTCATGAGCATCCTTCTATAAAATCAAACTATACCCTATAGACTGCCTACTTACTACAGGGGACTCATTGTTTCATGGTATTGTAGATCTTAAGATCCTTACACCTTATTGACACTACTTCACAATCCACAAAGTATTATCCACTATTCTCCCATCTTTGATGAGTCTCAAAACACTACTCAAACATGCAATCCACTACCTCCATTATACATTAATGGCTAAGAAGAAACATTGAACCTATGATTACCACTGTTACTTCATTTGGACAGTCATTCTCTAATTTCATTTACCTTGTCTAACACTACCAAAATCATTTGGAAAACCCTTAAGGTCAGCAAGGGGTAAGGAAACTCACTGTTAAAATCTCCACTTTACTATGCAAGGTTTGAGCTTTATTATCTTGTCATTGCTCAACCTCTTTTTGATGTCACACCTCAAGTGACTATCATTCTTCTTACCATAGATTGCATTTACAAATGTCACTTAAGCTACATAGTGTGCTTGTTATTGGCTACAATCTTTAGATTGCAAGATTTTGTTATTAGCTACAATGTCTCAATATTTCTGGTATTGCAACCTCACTCAATCCACTAGAGTTATTGTTTATGTTTCTACAAAGGCCTAGGGTTTGTACCCTAATCATGCTCTTACCAATGCTTTTGTTGGTATTAAAAAACAACCTTAAATATTGGGTCAGAAAATTAGTTGTCTTGACAAAGTTGTGGTATGATCTTGGATTGTATCCTAGAGTGTGTGGGAAGCTTGTTTGATCATTAAGGTATGTAAACTCGATCAGGGAAATGTATCCTATACAACATGGGTCTTGCTTTAATTCTTTCCATAATGGTTATTAGCAGATCACATTATTATAGTTTGCGGTAACCCAAGATTGCATTCAAGTATGTAACAGACTTGGTTTGTAGTTTAAGCTATACACTTTTAAGTAACATTCATAAGGTTTAGAAAATCTTGATCACTCTCTAGAATAGCCCATTAAAATGGGTTGTGCTTGAATGCACTACATAATTGATATAACACAACCACTCTGCATATCAACCAGAGTTATAGGCTCTTTATTGCAGCAAGAGGTAATCACTCTTCGATCATGCTATAATTACATCCTAACCTGTTAAACTTGAGACAACCTTAATGCACCCAATGATGATTGACACCTACATTATACAACCTGAATTAACTACATTATATAGAGTGCCTCCATTTATATCACAACATAGCCATATTAAACTTGGGTCACACATGAATGCATCTTGTATTTGTTATAGCACAACATGCCACATGACCAATAAGATTATGGATCACATAATTACCACAAGAATCTATTCTTTGGTTGTGATCTTATGGTGATTCCACACAACAAAATCTGGACATGAAATTCTCAAAACCCTAAACCTCTAAAAATGAAATCTGATGAGATGTTGCTTTAAAATATGATTTTCAAACCTAGAACTACAAATCTAACTTCACAGCTAAATTCTGCAAAAAGACAATGACTACCCTCAACCTGGCGATATCTTCTTCATTTTTTTCTAATTTTCCCAAGAAAAACGTCCTTAGTTCTCCACAAACTGTCTCAAGTAGAGCAAAACACTGTCACAATAAATCAGCGAACTTACTTTTCTTTATGTCGGCCATAATTTGATTTTTTTCTTATTTTTCATGTTTGCTGAAATTTTGACGAAACCGATAGTCGGCATTTTGACGAAACCCAGGTTTGTTGAAATTTTGATGAACATCGGAGATAAACTTTTAAAATTTTGAAAATTACACATCAAATTTTACAAGCACCCGACGATACATCAAATTATACATATTTCGTCAGATATTTTCGTCGGATTTTGCAATCAAATGAGTTAGTGATCCATCGCATTATCATATCATAAGTATAAAAATTTGCACATCCACATGCATACATCACATCATAAAACTACATAAGAAAATACAGATAAACGAATGCATTCCATATCATTTGCATAAGCATAGCATAATCATATCATATCATCCATCACATGGAATATCATGAAAAGATAATGAAAAAGAATATAACATTGCATCCATTACATCTCATGTATCATTGCATATCGCCTATGTATAAATAAAGTGCATCCATACATGATAAAATACAAGCATGTCGCATCTCACATCACATGCATCCATACAATCATAAGCATGAAATAAGATGAACACGTCATATCGAATCCATATCTGTATCATTTATATATATCAAAAAATGAATGTAATGGTACAATATCTACATCAGTGTATGTATATCGATCATAAATACAATATCCATGAGGCTATCAAAAAGGAGCCCATGAATGAATATTTGTATAAAAGAATCTAGTAATAAATCAAAAAGTGTTTGTACACTCAAGCTAGCCCTGATGGTTGCTCCCCTCTTTGACCTTTCTCTCTCGATGATCCTCAACCCTGGGCCGTGCATCACTCCTCTGTGAGTAGTCAGGCTATCTGAGTGGTGCTAGCACATCTCTATGATAATGCATCCTGTAATAGGTTTCCTCAGTCACAACCTCTTTGTACAGCTTGGCAGATACAATCCTGCCCTGTGTGGCCACTGTCATCACCTCTAACTGCTGGCAGTGACCGATCTCCTGATCTCTCTCGGCAGTCACAACATGTACCTGCTACCTTGCATGATCTCACTCCATCATAATGGCCACAACCTGTTGTCTGGCCTAGTCCTGCTTAGCAATGATCACTAAAATCTGCTAGCGAGTCTGATCCCACTCACCTATGAGAACTTGCACCTAGTGTTGCAGCTATTGAATCTGTACATCTCGAGGATCTAACCCTGGTAGTGGTGGTTGCACTGCTTGCTACTATCCTGCCTGTTGCTACACAAGTTGTTGCTAAACTATTTGTTGTTACACATGAGGTTGTTGTGGAGGCTGTTGTTGTCCCACTAGTGGAGCCCCAAGAATCTTCCCATCTTGGCCATCTTGGCCATCCTGGCCACCCTATCCCCTGCCTACTCCCCTCCCTCTAGGTCTCCCTTGTGGAGGAGCACCCGCTGGATCTGTCAACCTGCAAGGGGGTGTGAACCATGTGTCATATGCAGGTGTCGTCTACACGACCGCTTGACCCTGGTCATAATCCCATGGTTGTGCTACCAACTGTCAGAAACCCTCGATCACCTTTGGATCTGTGATAGTGTCCCCATGTGGGAACCTCTTGAGTTGATCTCACAAATATAGCTCTGTAGGCATCATCTAGCCTATCTTGTTGCTCACCAAACTGTCGAGCCACCTTGTCTGGAAGATATCACTCTATAATGGTGTGCTCCCGACCCTACATGTAACAGGTCTTTCTAGCAAAGAACAATTGTTTCACATCATCGTACCACATTGGCATTTGTATCCAAGGTCATCATCTAAACATTGTCATATCATCCAGCACCTGGTACCAGTACAGAAGCCCAAGCTGCCTAGTATGTTGTAGAGTGGTAGCGCCTCTATATCACCAAACCATAGGATCATCTGGCTCAACATTGGCCATCTGCATGATCAGTGAGAGCATAGAAATATGCTCCCAGGCCCAAATATGAAGCAAGGTCGCCCTTGTGCCAATGGCTTTGTTATTTCAGTAGACGAAGTCGTGCATATCATGATACAACGAGGCCAACATCACCGACCCCCATGCAAATAGTGTCCTCCTGTAAATCATCTTGTGCCATGCCAAGCCCCATCTTGGGCTAAATCCCTGGCTTCATCGATCAAGTGTGACCAAACCAGAAATGATGGTCGCAACAATCAATTAGAATGTGGGCACTCAACCTCTATACATCTCAAGGTCGATCTGTGACCTGACTAGAACGATGTCCTCAATCTCCATCACCTCATGATAGGCATCGTATCTGGAATCGACATCATAAATCACCCGCTCGCCATGTATTGGAAAATGTAGAATCTTCCATACATCCTCTAATGTCACCATCGCCTCGCCAGTGGGAAGGTGGAACAACGAAGTCTCACTGTGCTATCTCTCGCGCAGCACACTCATCATAGCTAGATGTGTCTGGATGGCGGGCGTGTATGCAATGTACCATAAGTCGATCTCCCCTAGGTTCTCTTGGCGGAACTCAAATAAATCACCAAGTCTCTCCAAAACTATGGGCCAATGCTCATGAGACATCAAGGGTGGAATGACCTCTTGCACCCACAAAGCACACAACGTCAAAATTTAAGAAAGTTTAACTCAAGTTGGAATTTTCAACTCCAAAATGACAATAGCGTCACTATATTTCAAATTTCAAATTACGACACCCAAAGGAATTTCAAATTGCAAATCGCGTCGCTATAAACATATGCATCGCAATTTAAAATTTGGAAACCCTAACCCTAATTTTTAAATCGGGAAGTGTGTCACTATATACATATGCATCACAATTTAAAATTGGAAACCCTAATTCTAAATTGTGAACTACGTCGCAATACACATGCGTCGCTAAAAATCATTGTAGCGTTGTCGATTCTAAAATGGGCATCGCTATATAGTGACGCTGCCAAAGTTTAAATTTCAAAGCACAACAAATGCATCAAAATTTCAAATTTCAAATCAAGTTTCGAGTTACATACTGGTGGTCCTGAGCCTGGAATCTGCTGGTACTCTCAAACCCGATCAAAAATGTGTCGTGGGAGCTCTCATCATGCCATTTTGTCAGAGGGTCAAAGCTCAAAACTGCAAGAATTCTTTAAGGTGTGAATGCACAAATGAATTGAAAGTGACCCTTCTTAGTCTATTTATAATCAAATTTATGGTTTTTTGCCCTAATTTAACCTTGAAGCTAGGGTTTATCATCATTTTCACCAATTTTTCCAAATTGGAGCTTATTTTGCATCGTTTTTTGCATTTTTGGCATATTTCTTGCATCCTGGAGCCTTTCTAGACCCCTGGGGTAGCCTTTTACCTTCATTGGGAAATCAACCCAAAATTCAAAAAAATTGCCCAATTTCTCAAGGGGAGCAAGGAATTAGCTTTATCCTTCCACTAGGGCATCTAAAAAATTAGAAATTTTTTATTTTTTGATTTAAGCAGTAGTTTTCATTCAAAGAGCATTAGTCTTTGAACCAAAGTAGCAGATACCTCACTTCAAAGAGGGGAAAAATGTAGACACTAAAAAATGTTGCAAATCATATCATACACTCAAATCAGGTATACTAACATCATTTCCTCTCAAAACTCATCCTCTTTTCGCTTAATTAATTGAATTAGCCTAGCTAATTAATTAATTGCATCATTTTTGTCTATTAACCTAAAGCATTTAATCATGTTAATTCACCCCCTTTCATGTTAACGCTTCATCTCATTAAATTAAATAAATCAAACTATTTAATTCAATTCCCTAAGTCTTCTTATTTAATTAAATAACCCTAAGTTATTTAATTAAATGTCATTTCACCTTTCCCCATTCATTAAATCATTTAATTTAATGAATATCACTTTATTCCTCTAAATCCCCTAATTGCATGATTAAACCTTTGTTTAATTAACAATTATCTAGCTAATCCAATCCCTCCCACTTGCAAAGGAATATTCCAAAAGAATATTCCTCCTTTGCACAATTTAATTTAGTTTTAATTAACTAAATAACCTTTTTCCTCACCCATGAGAATATTCCAAAGAATATTTTCTCTCCTCCAATCATTTGAAAAAGGGAATATTCTCACTTGGCTTCTTGAGCAAGCTAAACTTGAAACCTCTTGAGAAAGTTAACTTTTGACCTCTTAAAGAGGTCAAAAGTGTGCTTGTTTGGAAGGAATGAGAACCTGTGATTAAATCTTATCTTGCATTCTCACCTGTTGATGAGAATCCATGATCCATGCCTCTTCTTTCGTTCATCCTTGACCGTTGATTGATCTTTTTGATCTCAACCCTTCATTTCTCATTTGCTCTCCTATAAATAGAACACTATTTGGAGACAAATGGATCCATCTTTCAATTGCAAACTTATGTTGTTGAAATTACTCATATTCATACTCATACTTTACTCACATTTAGCATATTTTAGTTCATTTTTAGTTGCATATTAGTTTTAAGCTTTCATTAATGGCTTCCATGCATCCATTTTAACTTGTTTATAAATTAAGGTTTGAATCTTTTAGCTTAGAATCCACTTAGATTAGCTTGGCTTTTGCATACTTAGATCATTTTTAGCATAAAATTATGTTAATTTAGCTTGCATCATGTTCGTTTAGCATGTCATGTTTTCATCCACATATCACAACAGTTTCATAGATTCTCTTCAATAGAATCGATTGAAACAAGCTCATTGATCACGGGATTGGGAAAGGGTCGTTATTCCACATCAACATGACACCAATTCCAAAATGAGATAAGTTTCAAATGGGTTAGAGTAGACATTTAAATGCTTTCACAGTTTATAATGTTTAGTTTCAATAAATGTTTTAGTTTAACTTTCATTTGAATGATCTTTTTTAAGATTGAGTATTAGTGCCTCTGTTATGCTTCGATTCATGAATCAAGCATGATCGACCCATACTGATATCCTCGGTCGACACATGGTTACATTACCTAATGTCTCTAGTTCTAGCTTCAAGGTATATTTGTGGCTATCATTAGACCATGGTAGTCAAGTTATAATTGGTATTTCTTTATTTTTCTTTTTAATAATGCCACAAATATCACCCTTATAGGTTTTATATATACTAAAGTAAATAATGAGAAGTCTTACTCTTTTGAATTAACCTTAAAATATTCTTTCATTATAGATTGTATGCCTCCTAGTCCAAGATGTGTTTATCCCCTTGTCTTGGCTACAAGCAGTTGTCATGGATAAATGAGCCTATAGTTTTGAATGCCAACACAATATACCAAATCCATCATATTGGGATAGGAAAGAAGGTTGAGTTCACTCTATATATAATAGTGATTCATGAAGTAGAATATGACTCTCTAGTTGTAGTTAGGAAGGTGGACCATATGTCTTAGTTATATGCCTTGTCTCATTTAGTACCTAATTCACCTTTTAAACCACTTCTTACTCTAGCTCTCTCACCATAATTGAATTATGGAATTAGTATTTTATTTATCTTAACTACCCTTATCTTCCACAATTAATTTAACAAGATATGGTCACATGAATTACTCATACATTTTAAGATGAGTTGTGCACAAGTTGTGTCATGAGAAAGTATCCTATGGATTACTTTGACTAATGGAAGTCTTGGTGAGCTAAAAAACATGGGATTGGTTCATAGTGACTTGGTGGGGGCCTTCCCATCCTTATCCTTCAACAATGCCCACCATGTGCTCACATTTCATTAATGAATTTTTGAGATACACTTGGGTGTACCTACTTTGATAAAAGGGTGGGGTTTTTTATCATATTGAGGACACAAGAGTTATTCTACAATAAAATCTCAAATATTTTTGCTAAGCTATTGAAACACCTATGTATAATAGTCACTACTAGTTTTCACAACCAAATAAAAATATAAGCAACCAAAACAAATGTTCACAATCTCATAATTGCACAAATCAAGCAAATATGTGGTTAAACAAACCACTTAAAGAGAAGGAAAATAATCTATCATAATAATATGTATCCCTCTTTAAATATCTCAAGCCACCAAAATTTTTACTTATCCCTCCACATATGAGAAGATAATAATTCATATCATACAAGTTACTTACTAATTGAAAACTACTTTACAAGTTCTTTACATGAACACACATAGATTAGCATGCAATCAATGTCCAAAAAAATTAGTTAATATGCATCCTTATTTTAATGCATTTCAAATGAAGTTCAACTTTCACTAAAAAATTCAAATTAAGTTCCAATTTGATAGAAAGAAAAGGGTTAGGTTAATATATCCCACTAGGATTACATAGATAACACAAATAATACCTCTCTCTAAGCTAATACCACATTTTTTTCAATAATTTAGTGTATTATCATATTACCACAAATATCAAACATTAAAGCTATCAAAATGGCTAATAATATCACAACGTTAATGTTATATAACATATTTCATCCTATATACGGAAAATCATTACACAAGCATAAAACATAAATATACATAGTATTAATTTCAAAGCCAAAATCAACACCAATATGCAATACCAAGTATCAAAACCTAGATTTAGCTATCATGTTAATCTCCATAACAAGAAACAAGAGCATATGTATCATTATGCAAGTAACACCATTAGGACTAACAAGAAAGATAAGGTAGTACTATGAACCAATATGCAATACCAAGTATCAAAACCTAGATTTAGCAATCATGTTAAACTCCATAACAAGAAACAAGAGCATGTGTATCATTATGCAAGTAACACCATTAGTACTAACAAGCAAGATAAGGTAGTACTATGAATCAATATGCAATACCAAGTATCAAAACCTAGATTTAACAATCATGCTAAACTCCATAACAAGAAACAAGAGCATATGTATCATTATGCAAGTAACACCATTAGGACTAACAATCAAGATGAGGTATTACTATGAACCAACTTAGTGATGTCATCAGAAAAGGGGAGGCCAGTTTGTACTTTTCAAGAGGAGGTATGGTTGTCAAGGGTTTACATGGAACCATAATCTTAATATATTTCCATTGCCCTATTTAACCCTAGTCATCTTAAGATTTTCAACTTGAAGCATGTAGCTCTCAACAAGGCACATAAGCATGATTCTATTAAGCTTGCAACAATACTCTCATCTCCAAGGATGGATTCCTAGTATCACATACTTAAGGACACATAAATAGTTCACATGATATTCACCACATATCACACATCAAACACACATATTTCCAAAAAAAATATCATACAATATAGATACTCACATGGACTACTCACATTCACAAAATATTATAAGGGACATAATTATTTCCATCTGTAAAAGGGAATATTGTAATCTAGCTAAGATGTATTAGCCAATGATTTTTCCTACCTTCTACATTAGGATTGATACTAGTTTGCTACCATTTAACAAAATAAATCTACAATCCCTAAAATAATTTAAAAACAAATATTTTTATCTAATTAAAGCATGAGATAAATTAAATAAAATATTGTGTTCTATAAATTGAAAGGAAATTTACATAAATCAATTATAAAATAAAAAAGAGGGTGAAGAAAGGAACCTGATGCCAAATGATGGAAGCCACTAGCTATGGCGACAATGCATCATGTGAACATTTGTGCATCACATTGTAGTCCATACAACCCAAAAAATTGAAGCATTATAATGCCCAAAAAATATAACCTACACATGCAATGAAAGAAGACTAGAACATATAATGAATAACTAGTGATAAAAGGAGTGCAATAAAAAGAGAATAAAATGATCTAACAAAAATAAATTAAAAAAATAAGAATGATATAGAGAGGAAGAGATATCACCAAATCCAAAGAAGAGTGGATATCCTCCTCCAAAAAGAAACCTATAGCTATAATGAAACAAGAAAAATGTTGGGGTTGTTTGGAGATTTTCCTTCAAGTCAAACCTATGCTTTGGTATTTCTACCTCCACAACAACTAAGATAGATAGATAGATAGAAAAATAGTGTGTGGTGCTCCTATCCCAAGTTTTTTTAGGAATGGTTAGAGTTGTGAACGTGCAATAGTGTAAACTATAATGAATAGTAAATGAATGTGAGGATCCCAAGCTACTCAAGATAAATAACAAGAAGTTGCAATAACAAATAGTAGGAATATAAAATACAATAAACAAGAACAAAATTATTTGTGAGGGCTTGAGGAAGCTAAGGAGATAAGAGAACTAAAAGAGAATGTTGTAGGAGTATTTTAGAGAGTTGGAGAGCTTGAGATAGTTGTGTGAGATCTTAAGAGTAAAAGAGAGTGCCAAAAGAGAGGCAAGAGACTCAATATGAAAGAAAATTTGATTCAAAAAAAGAGAAAAGGAAAAAATAAGATGTTGATGAGTTGTTTGAAATTGTCCTAAGTGGATTCCACTAACTTGGGAAGGTGACAAGAAGAAAAATGCTAAAAAATGACTACCAAACAAGAAACTATCATGGGATACTAGTGCATCACAAATACATACATTCATCACAATAGTTTCTAGACAATTTTGTCTCAAACAACAATGAGATACTAAAAAATTACAAGGATAACATAAAAGTGACCAAAAATGAACATAATAAACAAGACCTAAGCACCTTGATAACAAGAAATTCTAATGGCTAAAATGAGCATAGAGAAACATGAAGTAATTGGAACCAAAGTGAGTAAATAACATATTATGAAATTAAAAGGGTGTGCAATTTTCACTATGAACATAAATTTGAGAACATGCAACTATTATGCAATAAAGAACTCATTTCCAAAAAAAATAAGAAACCACAATCCATATGACAACTTAATTTTATAAGCATAATTAAATTCTTTCGAGACAATCAATTACCAATGAAACTAAGAAACACAATTAAATATTTTCATGTGTTTAAAATTTCTCTTACAAAATGCTCAACAAGAAACATTCATAGTGACACTCAATTAGTAATGTATCAATTAATAATTGTGTTCCAAATATAAGCCATCTAAGGCATCACAAAATTCATCTCAAACCTTTACTATATATTAACACTTCATTCTCTAATAATAGTAATCACATTAGCAATATTTATATAGTTAATTAGAAAATAATAATAATGTAATAATCAAGTTGCATCTCAATCAACATTCAATAGATAATGTGAATATGATTTGAACACACCTCTTATAAATTTTTAGTCTAGTGTAATACAGTTCAAATACCATGAGATTATCTAATAATTTTATTAACATTAATTAGTGTTAACCTTCTATACACGGATAGAGTGGATTTGAATATAGTACTTAAGAGTTTCCCAATGCACCACTTAAACAAAAGATGCATGTGTGGTACTAGGAAATTATCCCAAAATGGCACACAAGGTGTCACTAAATACATACAATAACATGTGGATCACTTATCCAAATATTATCATATCAACTCAATTAGCAATACATAGACAAAGCAAGAGAAAATAATGGTTTGCTTACACCAATATACTAGTATTCATATACTAAACCCTTACCAGGGTAGCATAACACAACACACAAAGTGATAGATCATGCTCCTCATTTTTTATGCTCCAAATTTTCTCATCACTATTGTGTACAAGATGGAAGTTGGGTGAAAATGGTATTTTTCACATCTAGATAGTGTGTAAATAGATCACTCCTACTCATGTAGGAAAAGCTAGTGTAATAAGTGAGTATTTGGAGGAATCCCCTCTTTATAATAAATGAGTGTCCTAAAAGTGGCAATGATGTTCAAATTTGGGGGAGTTGAGTTGACTTGATTGCTGTCTTCCTAAAGGAACACTTGGTGATGAAGATGTTTATTTGTGGTGTGTTGGTTGCAATGTGGGAGTTGTTAGAGTAATCGTGCATTAGAAAATAATTAATTAATCTTTAATTGATTATTAGTCTAATTTATTCTCATGCATTTAAGCTAAACTTAGGAGTTCTTTATTTAGTTAACTAAGTGTTTTTATGTTAATTGAAGTGAGCAATTATTAGGGTTGCTCCTATAAAGCACTCAACCCTCATTGTATTATCTCTCTGGAGATTTACTCTCAAACTCTCAACCATTCAGGAATTTTGTTTTCCTTGAAGATTCTTGAGGTTCATTTTGTACCTTTTTCTTGTTGAGGAATATTGCACATATTGTTTACAAATCTCTTGTTTGGAAGGTGTCTTGTTCGTTGTTTGATTATGTGGCTCGTGTTTTTCACAATTCTAACATGGTATCAAAGCGTGGATTCATCAAACCTCTTCTCGATTTATGAGGTTTTTGCTTCAACTAGGGTTACAAGAGCAAATTTGAAATCTTCTTTGTTGTTTTGTTTTTTTTTTTTTGCTTGTTTTAAAGAAAAAAAATCTAAATAAAAAATCTAAAAAACAAAAAAATTCCACCACCCAAGGGTCATACAGGCAACCAGTGCCCAACCCCTAGGAGACTAAAGAATTTTATTTTTTTTGCAAATTAGGAAGTATGGAGAAAATGGGCATAACTTTTCACTTGAGTATCAAAATTGGGAAAACGAGATATCAATAGAAAGATGGTTCTGAGACCTTTTTAGTGGTGTGAGTCTCATCACCCGTTTTTGCAGTTGCTGCATTCTACATCCTTTTGAAGTCAAAGGTGTTGTTTTTGGTCCCAAGATCGTAAATTTTGACCAGTTTCTCTATTTTTCATGATTCTAGTGGCGTTGGAATCATCTTTCAAAGCTCTTCACATCCATCCATGCATTCTACTCTGGTAAATTACTTGGGCGTCTTAGCTCCTGGAAACTTTTCATTTGCATGGGATGACTCATTTTTCACTGTTCTATATGTATTTTCCAATTTACTCATATTTGGGCATTATAGACATCTTTTTCATGCACATTCTCTTTTGTAGATGCATTGAGATAAAGTGTCATTCTGGTGTATACCTTTTGGGGATTTCGCACATCCTGTTGTTCCTTTTTTATTCACACTATAATATAAAGTGTCATGGGGGGTTGATTTTTTACTTTGGTTTGCCATCACACATTTGTCAAGTGACTATCCCTTCCACGACAACAATGAATCCAAGTGATTTTTTCCTCATACGTGTGTGCCTTAGTTTGCACACCCTTTTATTTGCAAGTTGTTTCTCCTACATGCACTTCTTGGTTCCACATAGCTTCAATGTACCTGTCTTGGCTCTCTCTTTTCAGCATTATGGGGGGTTACTACTATTGGTGCTAATGCTTCTTTGGTTTCGCGGTTTGATTGATCTACATATCAAGTTCTTGTTCTTATGTACTTTCAAATGCAGTGCACAACAACTGGCTGCATGCATTTCAATGAGATGGATCATTTCCCATATGGACACTCTTGCATTCCTTTTTCTGGAGGTTCTTCATTTCAGCACTATATAAGTCATCTTTCGACATCATTCTACAGCTTCTTTGTGCATTTGTAATGTTCTACATGTTCCTCTTTTTTGGGACATTGTTTTGGTTGGAGGCTTCTCAGTCCTTCACACCTTGATTTGGAGGCTTTTTCAGTCCTTCATTTTCCTTTCTCTCTTTTGAAGAGGAGTTTTCCCCCACTGTGGTTTTCTCCTTTTCTCCAGTTGTGAGAGATCGTTTATTTGTACATGGGTACCTCACCAGGCCTTGTTTTTCGGGACCCATCATGCATTCTCTTTTCAAGGTTTTTAGCTACTCCCTAAGTCCATCTTAAGGGGGGTGTTAGAGTAATCATGCATTAGTTAATAATTAATTAATCTTTAATTGATTATTAGTCTAATTTATTCTCATGCATTTAAGCTAAACTTAGGAGTTCTTTATTTAGTTAACTAAGTGATTTTTTCCTTGAAGATTCTTGAGGTTCATTTTGTATCTTTTTCTTGTTGAGGAATATTGCACATATTGTTTGCAAATCTCTTGCGTAGAAGGTGTCTTGTTAGTTGCTTGATCATGTGGCTCGTCTTTTTCACAATTCTAATAGGGGTGGGCTCTAACAAATTTCTAAAAAATTATTATGGTGGCAATCTTTATATTATTTAGTGTGTTGTTTGCAAGGATTATGTGGAGCTCCTATTAAGAGTTGATGAAGAAAGAGTCTATCTGATTTTTTTTTATTTCAATCAAGTCTTGGAGAAGGGCTAACACTCTTGCTTGTCGCCCATTTCTCTTTCTTATATTTGTTGCTCGATGAAAATTTTCTCCTAGACTTTATCTTACTCAATTTCTTCTAGGTTCAATTGAGTTGTTCTAAGCTTGTTTAAGATGGAATTTATCCAATCCTCTCTAATACTATGACACATAAGCCTAATAGTGGAAGAGAGAAGAGGTGGCTATGATATATTTAAATATGCTAGACTTTTTTTGATTTGTGGTTTATTGATTAATTCCTTGTTGGTTTTCTTATTTGTTTTTTGTTTGCTTGTTGGCTTTCTTATTTTATTTCTTTGTTGCCTTGTCTCTTAGTAAGGACTTTGAAAGTTGAGTTGAAAAAATTTAAACTAGTAAAATGGATGATGATGATTAGCCTAAATGCTATTTAAATGCAAGAAATAAATTACTTATATTTTTGTGTTTTCCCAAATAGACAATGTGACCTAATTAGCTATCAAAACAAGTAACTAACTAAATGCAACAACAATGATCCAAATTAAATAAATGAAGACAAATGAAAAAGCTAATGTATTTTTTATTTTTCTTGTTTGATTTGCAAATAGGTGTTCTATGTGTAGTTTTCCTTGACTTTTTTTTCTTATTTGGAGATGATTTTGTTGATTGATTGATATTATTGATGGTGTTTGTTTTTAGAGAGAATGTATTGGTAAAATCAAACTAAGATTTATAACTTAATGTACTTTAATCTAAAGAAATTGTATCTAAGTAATGCTAAATTTGAGACATCATAATAAAATCAAATATATGGGAAAGATGGAAGATAGATTAATCTATTCTACTTGATATTCTATTCTGATGTTTTGAAATCAAACTACGTTAACAAGTTATAAGAAAAATTTGAAAATTTGCACCTTAGAGGTTGACAATTAGAGATACTAATGAAATGTTTGTGGCATGTGTGTCCTCAGAGATTCAACATTTACAATCTTCTCTTCTCTCCTATCTATGATAATCCACTTGATGGAAGAAGCAAGGGAGATGGGAAAATAAAATAAGAGGGAAATGGTAGGGAGTGTTGTAGTTACTATTTTGGGAACTTTGAAGCTTCAAATTAACTATTGTGACAACCTAGAGGCTATGTAGAGTATATACATTGTAATAGAAGGCTTGGAATTTCGCTTGGGGACCTCTAGAATTGACCTTCTAACCAACTCAAATGACTATGACAAGAGGGGAAAAAACTCAAAATTCTTGCAAGAGGTAACCAAGAAACAATCAAAGACCATTTGTGTATCCATTTAGGGTTGTATATATAGGATTAGACTCACAATTAGGGGTGATCGAAGAGTTTAACAAAATTAGGTACAATCAGGAGTAAGCTATGCTTGAGATCAAGGCCCAAATAGTGGCACTATAATTAGAACTAGAAGTTTCATGCATCAGCCAAAAACATTGAGGTTACCCATTTTACTAGTTAGGTGGCCCCTTTTTCTAGGGCTAGTCATCCACTTTGCAAAGGAAAGTCACCTAAGTAATCCCAAAAAGGCTCAAGAAACTTGAGACCAAACTGAAAAACCTTGCCATTTGAAGGATAAATGTGTATTTTTTGTGAGTGAAGCTTTGTGAGAAAGGTGAAAGGCTAGGGAGGATAAAACAAGAGCAAGAGAGGTTCCTAAGGACTAAGCATACACTTCTATCAAGATTAAAAAGGTTGAGAAGGATTCTTATTCATGCCATGTGAGTCATGAGCTTAACTATTTGATCATCATTGAACTACCATGTATGTCTATATGATTTTTGGGCACTTACAGTCGTACATTAGAGTAGCAATAATCCAATGGTTATTAAAAAAATGTAAGTGTATATCCTAGAGTCTTTCAACATCTAGCATCATAAAAGGGGGCAGACTCTTACCAAGTAGAAACATACTTTTGTATTATCTAGATTAACTAAATGATAACATAGTTAGGGAAGAACAAGATTGGGGACCCAAGTCATTACTCAATATTGACCGATTTCTTCAATGTAAGAATTTTTCCACATAACATGTGCAATTATGCAATGCAATGAACACATGCTCTCAACAACACAATGGAAGATACATTCCTTGTAGACATTTCAAATACACATCATTCTTATGAATATTTTGCATATATGATCAACAAAAAAACTCTTCAATTTCAATGCACAGTGTTCATTAAAAAGGTATGCAATGTTTCATTAGAATTCATAAACTAAATAATATATTTTCATAATAAAAAATTTCATTATAAAACTATAAAAGTAACTTATACTAAAGCAACCAAGCCATCGCAAAGTTCATTCAACTATTTACGAATAGGAAGCATACTTCCCACATACCCAAGGCATCAAGAAGGTCCAACATACACATGAGGTAGCAAACTGACAATATAGAGATCTAGCTATTCCAACACAAGGTAATTTCTTCCAACATGCAACTTCATGGAGAACATACCTTGAAACAATCACATGCTTCATAGCCAACACAAGACCCAACACACACACACACACACACACACACACACACACACACAACTCCTAATTTTAGGACCATGCACTTTGATAAGAAAAGCCTAGATTTACAATGTATGAAACTTTTGTTTAAGAAAAAGGCAAAGGTAAAGAAATTTGAAATCAATGATATGGTCTTATTGTGGATTTATAGATCTCCATCTAAAATCTATTTATTCAATATAATTTTCATCTTTAAAACTACTACAACATTAAACTTGATTGGTAAACCATCATCAAAGGTTTATGGGACTAATTAAGTCAACCATATTCTAACTTCTAATTTGCAGAAGAGGTGATGTGATGTCATCATGCGCATCTCTCCTAATTTTAGGACCATGCACTTTCATAAGAAATACCTAGATTTCCAATGTATGAAAGTTTTGTTTAAGAAAAAGGCAAAGGTAAAGAAATTTGAAATCAATGATATGGTCTTATTGTGGATTGTTAGATCTCCATCTAAAATATATTTATTCAATATACTACAACATTAAAGTTGATTGATAAACCATCATCAAAGATTTATGGGACTATTATGTCAACCATATTCTAATTTTTGATTTGCAGAAAAGGCAATGTCATGTCATCGTGCACATGTGGAAGGTTTTAATATGGTCAAATTTTTGGGTGGCTAAATCTCATTGTCTATACACTATATAAAGCAATTCTTATTCATTTATAGAGTTATGAAGATAGAAGGTGGGGCCTGCTAGCATTTTCTAATAATTGTGAGGTTGTCCATGCATTATATGTTCATCTAACACAAGATAATCACCATTCACTTGATATTTTCTCAATGGATCCTAATAACCTAAAGATGGGTATCAAGTCTATAGTGTCTTCAAAATTGTCGTGTTTCATCAATAGCCCTTTTTCATCACACACTTGGTAACTTCTTATTGATTTCAACAATTTGCAAGACTTGTGATGTGGGCTTGCTCTCATTTCAAGGTTTATTACTTTTCATCCATTAAACTTTTGGGGGACCTACAATTGCACCACATGGAAAGGGTTTTGTTTGCCTTAGAAGATCATAAGATTGGAGGATGCACACTTTCCATTCCTTAGGTTAACCATGCACAACTGATATTTTATGTGATGAATCTCAATCCATCTATCCAACATTAGATTCAAAGAAGTGTCTAGGTCAAAATTCAAATTCCAAGCAATAGAAAAAGTGAACATAAATTGATAATGCATAACAGCTTCCCTAGTCTTATGATTTAAGGGCATAAACTAATTTATATTCACATCGAAAACCAAAAAAAAAAACTCAGCTATTGAAGTGAAGCAATTCTCTTGTAAACAAAGAGAAAATAAATAATGAAATCAGAGCTAAGCACAAAGCTATTTATTGTGAGCAATATCAACTAAAGTTACTTTAAATTGGTATAGGGTTATAATTTACAAATGGGTTGCAAAAAATTTCCCTGGATTGTAGGAAGAAATTTTCTTGAGCTTTTAAGATTTTTGGTAATGGTGCTTAAGAAGTATGTGAAATACTTTGGTGCAAGTAACATTCTTGAAAAAAAAAATTGGTGTATCTTGAAAAGATATTCAAGACCCCATGCCATCCCTTTAGTACTAGGATTTGTTTTACAATGCATGGCAAAGAAGACTCCAAGATGTGCATGCTTGTAAGACAAATACCTTAGGCTTCGTAAATATGGTAGCACCCAATTGCTTTGATAGCTCCAACATCATGAAATGGAATATTGAATTTTATGTGGATGATAGAGAAGTTAGAAATAAGAGAAGGGAGACAATCCTCAAGATTGGCACATATACTATTGGGAAAACCTTTGGATTGCAAATAAAGGTTGTCGAAACCTTAAGTGTCAAAGTTTTGGAGCTACCTAGACATGAAACATGCTGACAAGAGACTTGTAAAGCAAAGAATAATCTTGGAAGATGGTGCCAAGCCTTTCCTTGCAACAAAATGGCAATTTTGTATTATCGTCAAGTAATGGATGAAGAAATGTTTAATTTAGCCTTTTGATCTTTAAGTTGGGTATTGCCTTTTTGTTTTCAGGGTACTTTTTGTCATCTCTTTAGTACATAAGTTCTCAAGTTTAGTTTTTGTAGCGTAGGTATCAGTGTTGAGTTGGGCTCTCTTACAAGGGTTGTTACGGTTTGAAAGAGTTTGTCAATATCTTGATCTTTCCAATTGTAATTGTGTCTATCTTTTCTTTTTCATAGGTGAGGCCCCAAAAGACCTCTCTACTAATTGAGCCAAAAAAAAACACAAAGAATTTAATTATTTAATTTTATTTTGCCTAATGTACTTAAACTAATTTTATTGTATATATGTACTTAAACTAATTTTATTGTATATAAATCCTTAAGCAGCCTAATCTTCATTGATTTTTTTAAGGGTTGTATAGGTGAGCTTGAGTTGCAAGGATTCCCTGACCATAACCCAAGTGCAAACCCATTAGATCATATCTTCATTGTTTGGCACCACATAAAGTCAACTGTTGCACTGGGAAAGTTTAAATACGAAGTGAGCACGTTTCCTAGTATGGGGCAATCGGCTTTACTCTAGGACTGCATAAAATCAAATGTTTCGCAGTTCAACACCACAAATTTGAAAAGGGAATTCGCATGTTTCCTCAGGTGCAGGGCAATTTGGTTGAGCCCGGCATCACATGTTTCATTAGGGACATAGCAATATAAATTTAAGTAGGTAGTTTATGATCACCCATATGCAGAGGGCATTTTGCTAGATATACGAGCCCTTGTATAGATATAGATTTCATGGTGAAATTATATTTATTTTTTCATTTAAGGCATTAAAAGCAATGTTGTTAATACTAATCTATAATGATAAACTATGCTTATTAATAAATTATATGAGTACAAATATTGATTTAATGTATTATAATTTGTTAAAACTTGTCTAGAATCAAAAGAAAATGATGGCGAACCTTTAATCAAATCCCAATCTATAAAACACATTTACAAGTATCAATCAAGTTTTGTTAATACTCAACAATAAACATGGACTTAAAAAAAGAGTAAATTGGGAAAGCCCACAGCTTAAAAATTAGTTCTAGCTCAATATTTTTCAAAACCTGTCACTGAACACCAAACTATTGAAGAAAATTATCTTATCTAGTATTCAAAATTTTCTATACTTCAGCCCCATTAAACTATTTTGTTCATCCACAGATATTAATCAATTTCAAATTTTCAATCTTTCATGCTTTCTGCAAGCAAATTAAACAGACCCTTCAATCTTTAAAGCATAAGATTGATGGGATTGAAAAAATAGAAAGCCTGCAGCCAAATCTTGAGATCAATTTACATCTGAGCAGGCCTATAATGGGAACCAATTTTCCAACATACTGGACAATCTACAATTAGATCTGAAAACCCAAATGGAATTCTCCATTGATATGAACTTCAGTTACATGAATTATATATACTTTTGTCAGATGTCCTCTGTACCATTAAAGGTTGATATGAATGTCTGTTCAGTACTTCAGATAGTTCACCTTGAAACAAAATGGGTAAATTATACATATTTATGACGGCCACAGTTTAACACTACAGATTTTGGAAAGATTAGAAATAATAACTCCACAAAAAAAGAATGGCAACATAGAGGAGCAATTTATCACTCTAGACTAAAAATGCACAAAGCATGTCTATCGCCCTATGGAAATTGCTATTAAAGTTTGAGCATTGGTACTCATGAAAGCTACACTATTAGTTTACGTCCTCTAGATGTACAAGAAGTTCCAAACCAAGCTAAGTTGATTCTGCTGCCCTCTTTTTGGCAAAGTATTCATTGGCACGGGCCAGGTTTTTAGCCACTGATGGTTTGACCCACTTCTTCCTCCCTGGCAATGTTATCAAAGTACACCCTATACCTTCTAACTTCTCTTTTGCAGAAGCAGAAAAGGCTCGTGCTTTTATTATCAGCTTTGTGCTTAGCTCTCCATCACCAAGGATCTGCCATCAGAATGCAAACATCAGGCTCACACCTTGCTTTCATCTAAATCTACTTATTCAAGAGAGTAGAATTAAAAATTCTTGAACACATGTAAAACTATCTATTCTTACCAGACTTAAAGTGCAATCCGCTCATGTAAAAGGTAGCAAAAAAGGGAAGATAATGTAATAGGTCATCAAAACCAGAAGGGTAATTGTAAATTTTTTATTGCTTAAAAAAATCAAATGTATATTAAGTCTAACCACTTGAATTGTTTCAATTGTTTACAATCTTGCATGTTAGAAAGTGAACAGTGCTGCATTTCCCGGTGATTTGGATTGCAACTATTAGAATGATACTAAATCATGGAAAAAATCTCACAGCAAAATTTTTAAGAGGAATAAATATTTTTGTGACCACTATTAGGAACTTAAGTTTATTTTTCTTAATTGTACTGTAAATACCACCTGAATAACACATAAATAAGCTCTAATGTTTCCTGTTTACCATTGTAGTTAAACTTCATTTTATCAGCTAAGTAGGCATTTAATTACACCTCTTGCACTACAATAATCAGACATTCAATTTTCTGTATAAGACTCAGAAGAGCCACTTTTAAATTTGGTGTATCCAATTTGATTAAATTGAAAAGGAAGAATTCATGCTAATTCATAAGCCCAGGGCACAGTGTAGGATAGAGAAAAAAATACTGCCCACAATAAATATATCAGCTTAAGGTGTATTTTTGGTGCCTCTTGTTAAGTGTATTTTGTTTCTTTCAGGAATTTTACCAAAATACGTGTTAGATAAAATACTATCATTGTGAATCTGATGTTATTGTTTGTATTTGAAAAAAACTGAAATATTGCTGCCTGTTATACCATTATGTTTACTATGTGTGATAGATTTGTTTAAAACTGAGCTACACTAAACTAGAAAAGGACAAAAGATTAAAGAACTGATTCA